>CALNHX010012609.1:0-23781 GCA_940337035.1 Agriotes lineatus
TAAGTTTTTACCTGAAGTAACAGTGTTAACAATAAATCGGAAGATATTCGAGAAATGGGTTGAAGATGAGTACAAATGAACATACAACACAACGCTCTATGGGAAAATGGCATTGAAAAGGAAGAAGCAAAAGAAAGAACGTCAATGGTGTAACAAATAAGTACAAGTTCTTTATATTTCACCATGTCAAGGATTTTTTAACATACACAAATAAAATTTACACAATGTTTGCTGTCTAAACGCTGTGAATGAGAACTAGCAGATTTTCAAGAGCATTTTTGGTGTTCCATGCTGTGTAAATACCAAACTATGTAATCTTCACGCAGTTTAAAGCTAAGTAGCTGTTCTATATAGTAAATTAAACAAATTAGTGCGGTTGTATCCAATAAGTATTTTAATAAATTTTACTGTGTACTTAACCTCAGACATCATATATTCCTCGGACTGGCGTCCATCCATTTTCGTATTCTGCTCTCTAGTGGTATACATGTTTACATCCATAATTGAAGCGCGAAAGTATCAAAAGTAGTGTAATTTCGTTATAAATCAGGATTTTTTCTCATAAACGTTGTCTATGTCATGCTCTGCGGATTTCTCCCGTTCGAACCGTCGCTACAGAGGCAGCTTTAGTCCTGCTGTTGGATCGCCGCACCCACCGAGTATTTCGAGATATGGTAGTTTTCTTATTAAAGGAATATGTCCTCTGGGCAAAATCCGTGATTACTTATACGTAGGCTAATGTTCGATCAAATTTGTTTTATGCTGTTTTCTCGTGTTTCATTCTCCTTTTTTCGTTGTTCTATGTATTTATTACCATTTGCCGTTCAGCTTCCCGTTCGCCTTTTCGACTACCGCTGTTTATTTTGTTTAGGTGTTGGTTACCTCTTTCAGCCTGTTTCTGTCGTAGCTCACATGGTCCACGTGTTTTAACGGAGTCTAATAAGTTACTGAACCTGGCGTTTAGGCCTCATTGTCGTTCGTGCTAATCGTTTGAGCATACTTGCAGTTTGAGTCAGTTGTTTGAATATAAATTAAGTTACGGCGTCGCTATCGCGCATTTTCAGTTATGTTACATTGTATTTAATACTTGTGTAAAAAAATTTCTTAAAGTAGATGTAACAAGATATTATTTAATGTGTCATAGTTTAAATTCTCTAGCTCCGAAGTGATATCTTCAAGCAGTCGTATTCTGGACCATTCCGTTTTCAGGAAAAGCAGCATTTAAAATTTTTACAAATAGTTTGCAGCTGATCATAAGATGTGCTTTCAAATGTGGAAAAGAAATTGATAACTATTCAATATTGACTTTAACAATAACTGAAAATTATTGCCCATTTCTTAAGACGGACAGATTGATGCTTGTACTATTAAGATCAGGTTAAAGCTTATACCGTTTGCACCGATTATTTTTAGCTGTGCATAAAATGCCAGCACAAGTTAGTCTTCGACTTTTCACTTTCAGGCAAATACAGCCACTCCCGACGCGATGATTAATTTCCTGTCAACCAGCCCCTAACAAAGAAAATTCTGAATGCTACATCAATGGCTCTTAATGTTGCAAATCGCTGTACGGTTAAATATCAACGTAACCTTCTAATCAATGCCATGTCAGAAGGGATACATGCACTCCTTCCACCACTTAATATTTCCATTAAAGCAAATATCACTGCGGAGGGAGCAGGTTTATCTTTTCCAAGAATCTGCAAACTCTGTTGGTAAAATTTTTCGGTAGAAATGTTTTTAATAACAAAAATATTGGAATTTACACGCACGTATTGGGCCAGAACAGCAGCAATATTTCCAAATTGTTAGTTATTCCTGAGCAAGGTAAACATAGCCTTCCAGAGCCCATATCGCTAAGAAACAGGTGCAAACGCTGACTTTATAGGTAATTCGCTATCGTAAACACTGGTTAGCCCAGACCCTTTCCCACAAAAGTCTAATAATCTCAAATTTGAACAGGGCCGCTCGGAGTCGTTCCAGTTTGCCCCAAAAACCAATATCTGTCGCTATCGTACGTGCCGCTACAGTTGGTCGAATAGATATTTATGCAACAACAATCTCCTCTAACGGTAAATAAATCGGAAAGAGCTTTGTATGGTCAGCTCCGCACAATGTTCCAATAACATTATTCTAAATCCCCTGGGTAAATTTGGCTGAAAATCTAAAGACATAGCTTCAATTGAGGGAAAACTTAAGTAGAAGTGGGACAGTTGGTTCACTTCATTATGTAGAAAATGTTAAGTAACATCTGATTTGCAAAGCTACAAAGCAACAGACTTGAATTTGCACAAACATTATTTTTCTAAGAACAGCAAATTCGCCGCAAAAGAATAATTGGGTGCTTGACATACGTGTACCTGTTCTTAAACACACATACATGGAGTCCGGCTTACGATAAGATCATATGGCTGCAATAATTTTTAATGTATTCAAAGAATCTAATTTTAGCAGAACTGTAACAAGAGAATACATACCTCATTCCTAATGAAAAATTATTTTCAGTAATATATTGCATAATAACTTTCTTCCACTTCCTTTCTCCTTCATCTGATGGTACAAATGTACCTCGAAATCATTTTCCAAATTTGACAAAAACCATTAAATGAATTTCGAGCTCCATCAATTTAAAAATATGCAGTAGCTGCCTCATTCGAGCTTGAACTTATTTGAATGACAATCACAACGTTGTGGCAACATGGCATAAATTTGGATTTATATTAATTTCCTGGTTATTCTTGAAAAGCAGTAAAATTTTATGTGGCCGCTTCTGGTCTGGTCATCTTCTGAGAATGCTTGTCGCAAGTCGCAATGCATCTGAAGGAAAGTCGGCGTTGGACAGTCGTAAAAATTATTTAGTGCTCCATTTTTACGTTTTTATTTTCACAAATTGCCCTAACGGCTTGCTTCGATAAACTGTCGATATAAATCCCAGTGATTTAGCCTCGCATTTCGCAACTAAGTTACGTTAAGGCACAAGAATGTCTGAAATACAGGCATTGAATTAATAAGCTGATTGGAACTGCGCGGCCGCTTTTAGTACCAGTTTTTCGAAATTCCCATGATTTTATTATGTTTATTTACTCATATATCTATCGGCGTGGAGTTTTAATAACTGGAACTGCAAACTCGAAATGCCAGTTGTCGTAACTTAACGGACACTCATTCGGCCTTACATAGATAAGTCGATGTTTTATCTCTCTGGATTAAACAGGAGAGTACTGTTCGTGGCCTGAAGATACACTGAAATAGTGCGCAGTCACTAATAATCAAGCCATTTGTAATCTATTCCGACGAATATCGAATGTTTCGCGTTGTTGTCGACCTGAGTGGCATGTAAAGCACGAATCTCTTTCATCAAACTCAAGATGAAGAATGTCAGCATATCTGCACGTCTGCTTGTTCGTCGAGCTTTGCTACAAGTGCAGCCCATGAAACTTGAAAGTGAGACTATGTTAAGTATTTAGATGAGTTTGTTATACAATGCAAGGGAAAAAAGTTTCGTTAGCTCATCGTTCATTATTCGAGTTTTGAACGTAGTATTAATTATTCTATCAAATTTGTCTCATATTGTATATTTGCTTTGTGTTTAATTGGAATTTTTTCTGACTAAACGTATTTATCGTCTCCTACTAGTTGGTTTCTATACCTTACTAACAGATTTCGATTTTATGGACTTACAATGATAGCAAGAACTCACATCTAAATTTCAGTTGTGTGTGACTACCAACTAATCAGATAAACTGATGCAGAAAAGAGCCTTGAAACCTACCTTTTCAGTATAGGGGAATGTGAATGGATCATCAAGTAATATTCCTTTAAATACTAAAAAAAAGTAATTGCAATTCACAAAGAGAGAGTTACATAAATCATCATTTTTGGTTTATTTCTTGCCTGTGCCTGTGATTAATCTTACATGTTTAATTTAAATCACCTTTTATTCCATTTATGCAAGAAAACAGGTTTAATAGGAAATTATCCTTCTGTATCAGAAATGTAAAATGATTTAAATGTATAATTCTAATTTATGTATTCGGGAACAGGATAATATGGTGAATTGAAAATTACACAAACCGATAACATAAAGACTGATCGCATCCTGTAATTTCATATTTTAAACTACTGTAGATTACTGAACCAGAAAAAAGTTCACTCATAAAGTTGCATTACTTAAATTGACAAATCGATATAGATAGTTCACTGTTGTAATGGTTATAAAACTTCATAGCGTTAGAGGATTGTGCTTGAATTGTCTAGGAACTACTAATCTGGCGATAGAATAAAAATTACTTCAGCAGGAATTCAATGTTAAGTACATAAAGCTAATAAGTTCTTCCTCTTCCGCCTCATTTCTTTCTTCTGAAAATCAAGCAATTAGTAACAAGTTCTGAAAGAAGAAGATACACGGAAACATATATTAAATTAAAAACAATGAACACTACCACATAGAAACAATAAAAAAAGAATTTCTACTAGACGAAACACCGATAGCGAAATCAAATGGAACATTACCTGTGCAGTGTTCTGTTCAATAAATGAGAGTTATGACATAATTTGGAATCTCTGAATATAATGCCATCCTACGTTGGGATAAATCGCTGCTACTAGATCATACGACTAAGAATAAATATTTTTACACAAAAATAAATGCGGTTTCGAATTTAGATTATCTACTTGATATCATAGTGCTGTGGTTACAGGGTTTGTTCGCTATGAAAATATTTCAAATACGAAAACCTACTTGTTGGGTAGATTTAGCAAATGTATTGATATTTATTCACAATGAAAACTCTGCAGGGGATTTCAATGAGGCCACGAAGGATCTATGAGGAGCCACAGGAAAAGTTTGAAAAAATGGGGGGCCACAGTAGCTTTTAAGGGGGTAACGGTAAGCTTCAAAATTTAAAAAAAATGTGTAGGCACTACTCCCAGAACATATCTCCCATAAGGGCCTTAGATCATATGAACACAGTAACACGAACGGCAAATATGTTTAGGCTTTTAGGAATTTGGTTGGTTCAACTCGAAATAAACGGATGTGGAAAACACTAACATTCCTTGTTATTTATATTAGAACACAATTCTATAAACATAAATTACAAACACATAAAATTACGTCAATACGTTTAAAATACAAATACGATCAGCGAATTACGTATACACGAATACCGGAAACCAATTTGGTAATTACAGGCTAGGGAAAGTGGCCCACGATGGATGGAGAAGCAATGATCTAGAATCCCAGAGTGCAAGGCGAAAGAATTCTCTATTATTTGAATACAGTAAGTTTTGTCCAGCCGGGCACAGGCTGAGGGTTGAAATCTTTACTTTCACGTAAGAAAAGAGAATAATCTGCTGGAGTTTATGGTCTTATTGTCCAGCAGGGTTGACTCTCACTTTTCTTTGGCCTATTGTTATGCGATTCGGACGTCCGTTCATTTATTGCTGCCTACAATTGCGTCCATGACGTAAAAGGAATATATGGAGAACATGCTGTAATAATCCGGAATTCCTAATGTTTACAGATTGTTGCGTGACGTTTGGAAGGTTCGTTACATTAGGTGCGTGACCACATTACTCGAATCTGGCGTTAAAAATATTTCTTAACTGCAAGTACACAATCGATTTTGACACTTTCACTAAAACCGTCACACTCCAAATTTTCACTTTTATTAGTATTACTGGTTTCACTTTTATTAGTGTTAGTGGCGGCATTTTTACGATCCCAATTACAATAGGCAATTCCTGATGTTTTCATTCAGTATGGCACAGCTCCGCTATGGGCTCAAGCTCCAAACTTAACACACTCAATTACTATAACCAGCTTCAAATCGTACCAAAAAAACGATCAGGCTACATAGCCCATTTGGAGGGCCGACTGGCTACAGTAAAAATGGGTGCGGTTCTTTCCTATAATTAGCAAAAGCTGTTCAAATTAACAGGAGACGCCAAATAGTCTTTCAAAACAACCGATAAGTCTATTAGCTTCGAACTTTTAAACTTACTAAAGCTTAAGTAGCCAAACTTATTACAACCTAAAATATACTTAAAAAAGTTTTCCACGCCAATGGTTTGCATTGGCCATATACACAACCAAAGTTAATATGAATAGGTTTATATTAATAAAGGTGATTGTGGTACAACGATTAATTGCAAGCACATCGGCTCACCCTATCCCCCACAAAAATTGGAGGGTTGTCTGTTGACGCGCATGTTTAAACAATGGCAACCTTGCATTTTTTAAATAGTGAATGGCAAGCTTTCGTTGAAGTATAAGCAATCTGATTACCTAGGTATGTCATCTCCTTATAATCGCACGGATTGATAGGGTTGATCGTGAGATAAGAAAGAGTGAAGACAGACACTCCGATGTTTTCAGGTAGTACACGTCGAACTCTATCGAGTGTCAGGTTTGTCATAAGCGTACCGTTAAATATTTGTTTGCTATTATTATTTCATACTAAAGTATAATGGTTAATGGTTTGCCTTTAACACAAAATCATAAACTTTCATTTAATATAGGTTTCTATACAATGAGCGTTAGGTGTCATTTTTGCGGTCCGCCCTTGAACTATAAAAAAATCTGACATTTGAAAAAGTTATTAAAACTGCAACTTTAAAATTTGGCAAATCAAGATTAAGGAATATATAGAGGAGAGGAAATAATTTTTTGCTTTACTCATAAAGCTGTTCATGTTTCCAATTGGTTAGATAATTGTAATTATAGCTGCTCGTTTTATTTGGGGAAGTTTCATTCATATTTAGAAGTTTACCTATATTATCTTTCTGCTAAACTAAAAATGTTCCAGCATTTAGTGATTAATTAAAATCTACTTATCCCCCCCCTCTCACTCTCACTGTCTCTCTCTCTTTGTCAGCAATTCTTATATTAATGTGTTGTACATATTCATTATTGTCCGTGTACAAATATATTGTATGTATAACACTACATATTCTTCTTACTACGCCTTCTCCTAACATAGGCTGGACATCCAAATGGCTGTTTGGAGACTGTTACACGAAAGATGTCAAATGATGTGTAGCTAAACCAACGACAAAGATCTAAGTTCTAGTACCTTTCTGGTGTATTTCTTACCTGAATATGTTCCAAGTATTACAGTTTTCTGGTCTTGATGGTGTTCATCCAGACTTTTCTGTATTCTATTGAAAGCAGCACTGTTTATTGTTTTCTCTACCCATGATATTTTAAGTATTCGCCTGTACACAGGGTTGTTTCTTTGTTATGGACAAGGTCTACGAATGTACCAGGTACCTTAAACACCAACTGCTATGGTTATATGGTCAATGTCCTACTTATAATTTTGCTGAGATTAAGAATTTCAACTTTAAGTGACTGGAATGTTATCGAAAGAACTGACCTTCAGCGCTTTTCTATCTATGTTTAAATAGCTTCTCCAGTTGTGTAAGTGGAGAGTTGTTTATTGCTTCTCGGTGGCCGGATGGACTCGAAAGTACAATTTAGGCAATGAGCTCCGTCTATATGCCGGCGCATTGAAATTGCTTTGCTAGCTTCTTGGACGCCGCCGCAATTATAAAAAGGGTTGAGCGACTACCTGTTGCTTATCCTGGGAGGCCTCACTGGTAGTTGTCGAGATTTGAGTTTTTAAATTGCATTATTTTTACAATGCGGTTGCGGATGAAATCCGTCACTGGCGACAGTAATTATCCAGTAAAGACACTAGCTACTAACTTACGCATAACGTTAGATTGAAAACTAATTATCCCCTGATTTTGGGCTGTGCAGCTTGTCGATATTAAGTTTTCAATTTTATGACTGCCTGCGCTGCCTTTGTTGACTTTTTGGCGCGGTAATTTATAAAAGCTGTATGTGGCCGGTTGTTGATCTGGTTCGGACGATAAGATTTGTATCTTTTAATTTGCTAACGGATATTATTGTTTAATAGTTTCTTCTTCGCTATGATAAGTTTGTTGCATTTTTTCCCCAAAGCTTACTTTCATCGTTGGCTGAACACCTTTCTAGACATCAGTAAAATAATTATTCGTCGTTCGTCATTAGCTTGGTTCTAAAGCATCCTCAATGCAGAAGCATGGTCTTCTTTTCTTTTAGGGATTTAAGACCCCACCCTCGGAAGATCGAATACACATATTAAATCAAGTTAATCAAGTCCTATTTATGAAGTGAGATTTATACCAGTTGATACCTAGGTTTGTACAAATAATACGAGTACAAAGCGCATTGTTTTAAATCTATTTTTGTCTGTAAACGAATCAGAGAAACGGAAAATATTTTGTATCTATTGTATATAACCCAAAACTATCTCGTTCTATGTTTACCCATGTAGTACAAATTTACATAGAAGATATTGTTTACGTTGTCTATTGCTTATCATACCAACTGCAATTTTCGGTGCTTCTTCAGCAGGTTCGCGCTGGTGGGTGTATTGGTCATCAAGCTGCCCTGTTTAAATGATTGTTTCTCGTTGTTTGGGTAGACATACAATCATTTCACATACATTGTAATGGTTCACTGCCCATAGAAATTCTGATTGCTTAATTAACTAAACGAATAAGGTCAACATGAGCACAGAATTAAATATTTTATCTATTGCAAGATAATCAATACTTTACATTAATAAGTGCACTTAATATGAGCAGCAGTAACTAATAATTTGAGGGATAAAAGTTGACATGAAATAAAGCAAGTTTCAGAAGGGTTACATTCAGAGATTCAAATATGATAAATGTTCGGAAGAGCTAATGCAATTTAATTTGTAACTGACGAATTTGAGCTTATTAATATGAGGCATAATATCAATAAAATAATACAAAATGATTTGTTAAGTACAGAAAGAATACGAGCGTTATGTATTAAAAGCATATGAGCCAGCAAAACGCAAATTAGCTGAAAGGTAAACGAAACAGTGCTAGCAATTTAATAATTACAAAGAACAATAAAAAAGAGAAAGCAGCCGATCGAAAGACAATTAGTGAGACGTTAATTGAACTCCAACTGTATCATTGCATTATAAACAAAAGTGATTTAAAAGCAGAGCAAGTGTAGTAACAATTATTCCAAGAAAAATACAATTTTAGTGGTTAGAAGACATGAAATCAAAACTGTAGTCCATAAGGTTAAACATGTTACCAATCCTAATTTCCTTTATAAAAATTGAAAATCTAGTTGCTAAGATACATGACAGTTTTTTGTTAAAAGAAATAACGAAACAAGCTTAAAAAATGTGTGTTGGGGCGAGATTGAGCTTCCGAATTTATCACATAAAATTATAAATACAAAGTCTTTTATTACCATTTTGTATAGAAAATTATTAACCAGTGTGCAGGGTACAGTTTGCCAGGTGTTAAAGGTGCCAAGTGCAGCAGTTTAGCCACCAGAAGGTTTCAACCGGGTTTCAACCAAGTGCGAGTAACGTTGAAAAGCCAATTCCAGAAGTAAACAGCATCGTCTAGCAAGAATAGTGCTTGCTACGTGTAGGGACGACCTTCAAGAGCCCGTACGGGTAGAGGAATTCCACCCAATAAGCCATCTCTAAGTCCATAATTCCCTTGGCGTCATTGGGGAGCGTATCCAGCGTCCGAGAAGTCTCCAATAAAGGTAGAATTTCACAGGGAAAGGGTTGGAGTACGTCCATTACTTTTGGATCTCATCAAGATCAGACTGTCTACGATGTGTAGCGCCAAGTTCCAGAGTTCCAGCGCCGTCCAGCTTTCAGAAATTTAGGTAGCGTCCCTTGAAAATTCAGGATGACGCGACATTTTTCACTTTTGGCCGGATATAGAACAAAAAGCGATCACGCGTTGGTTTCACTTCACACTAGAAACGAAACGAGTTTAGCAGTTGCTACGTCATAGTATTAATATGTACCTGAAGCTCCTTTCCTATTTTCCTGTTTTAAAATTTAATTTTCGCTGTTGCTTGCGACCACAGATCATTTTGTTGCTGAGTCAAATTTCTAGGTTAGTTATACGTCAAATGGAAAATGTGCATTTGCCCGAAATATTTGAGAGTATTTGTCATACAATGAGTTATTTGTCATACCAAGTTTTCTTGAATTTTATGAACCTACACCCTGAACCAAGTTTGTTTCATGTTCTACGGAGTTATGCCCGAATTTATTGGGGATAGATAAAATAAGAAAAAGGCAATAAACCATCTATTTGTAGTAATTAAATATTACACTCTTTTAATTTGCCCTAAGTTTGAGAGGTGATGTTCAATTGAAACTTAATAATTATAAAGTGTAGTTTCCCTTGCCATTAATTATATTTTATTTAAAAAAAACTATTATATATGTACTTTATTAGTGAAGTAAGGCGGGATTATTTGAATACTTTTGAACAGCTTCCCAATTAGTTTTATTTGAATTATTTAAAAATATTCGTCAAGCTTGTCACAAATGATTTATGGTTCATTGTTTCGTGAAGTCCAAATTTTTAGACGAGAATTGTTTCTTTACATTAATTAGTCAACTGTTCTGTACATGTTGCGAATTAATAATGAAATCTTGGTTCTTTGGCTTTTATGCATTGTCTGTTTGTTCTAGGCCGAAAACCCTCGTCACTAAAAGCAAATAGATCATCTATAGCCACTGGTGTTCTATAAAATGTGACAGATGGACCGAGTCCGGCCAGTTTTATGCGATGGAGGCGGTCGTGACGTTAAGTGTCCGCGTCGGGGAACCTCAAGGTTTTATCTGAGGTCCATCTCGACCCAAATCTCTGTACATTCTCCACCGCTGTTGACACAGGCTGCAATCTGCATGCGTGCGTCGCGGGTCGTGTGCATGCCCAATTATGCCCGAACATCCGCGTTCATTAAAGAATTCCGTTGCTCGATATGTTCCCCGATACCACTTGCTAAAAGCTGCTCGAATTAATAGCCGCGTATTATTGCACTTCCACATCTAATTACCGCATAGCTGCTGCTCTACAAAACCAGCGCACGGAATTCCGACGCGAGCCCGCGAATTAATTATTTCGTTTCGGAAAGCCACACGTGGACGGTAGTCATACATCTCCTTATCAACTTCCGCATGGATTATGTCGAAGTGTCGCCAGCCAAGATGCATTTGCACGTCGAAATACAAATCGAGGAGCGCTGAGCGATGGAACACTTCTCGAGTGATTTTAATGATCACAATTTGAGGGAGGAAACCGAGCCTTGTGGCTTGCTGCACGTCCAAGCTGTGTTTAAAGCTTCCGCTGCATGTGCATCCTCAACAAAAAAAAAGCGTAAATATAAAATTCAGGCCCCCTACGAAGTCGTTCAGTGGATGCATCAACACCCGTGGATAATTCCCAAGTTGAAAAAAAGTTAAACATAGAAATACCTATATTGTTAACTTCAAAATGTGTTCAGATAAATTTTCAAAATATGTATTGCAATGTGTTGTGCTTAGTTGTGGATATTTAAAATAAAAATATTGATATAACAACTGTTTATTATCAAAATGTCTTTCTCCGAAGCTTGCATAAATGTTATGTATTCTGTCATATTTATTGTTTATCCGGTGTATTAAAGACGTATGGTTAATTAAATCTGCAAATATACGTGAGTTAATAAATTATTTAAACATGAAACTGCTTGAAACATCCATTCATTACTATTCTAAATTTGAAATTACTTGTGTTCAAACTTGATATCGGTCATATAGATTCCTTTTATCTAAATCGTACGCCGACAGCCTATCCAAACCTTTCACTCAAATGATCCTAAGAAGATTACAACTTAACTCACTTCAGGTAATTATTGATCGTACTTTATTTATAATAAATCTTTCCATCTTTCCTTTCAGGTATCCTGGAATCCTCGAAACACCGCACCAGTCTAACTTTATTAACAAAAAGTGCGACACTGCAGACCCTGTCCAGCAGCACTAGATAACAGCAATTATGCAGATATTCGCTATAGCCAATTTATTAACTCCAACCAGCAACATCCTCCATCTACTTTTCATCCCTCGATGTCAACATTCCATTTCTTTGTAAATTTCAAAAATAGTACATTCCTACTTTAAAGTGGTATTTATCTTTCTAAATTAGTCAGTCCACACTGATTAAATAATTTATAATTTCTTCGTACATTTATAACATGTCTATTCTACTTTAAGGAAAATTTTTATCAAAATAAAAAAATTCTATCTTCTACATTTCCTACCTTAGTTACAAAAATTACATGGTTACAATTTTAAATTAAGTATTTACATCATTATAGATGTCAACGACTATAGTTTTAACATCTAAATACTAATTCTTATATTATCATCATCCTCTATCCTATTTGCACATACCCTAACTTTTTTACTATTCGGCCTGCCGTTACAAGAATGAACATAAAATAGTAAAAGTGACTTATTGTCATTTCCAAATAAAAGTAACTATAATTTTAGTCCCATATTAGTTGTGATTTGACTTGTAAGTTTTATTTATTTATTTTATCGTATTATGTTACTATGATAATGACTCCTTAGCAACGAGTTGCGTTAAGATGCATTTAACAGCACTAGTGTTGTTAAGAAAAATAACATACCCATACTTTATTAGCATTTAATCACATGTTGGCAGTACTGACGTGTATTGTTACTGACAATGTCAGACTATGTTAAATTCGATGTTAATAGGTTAAGTTTTGTTTGTTATTTGACAGAGACTGACGCAAAACTTAACCTGCTAATCTCGAATTTAACATAACCTGACAGTGCTACCAACAATACAGTATTGCGTGATACCACCACAGCCATAGCAGATATATGTCTCGCTGTTGTGTTATTAATAACATTTTTTCCTATTTTTTGAAAAACATTAGTATTTTAGGATAAAATAAACCGTGTTACGATATACGTAACATAATCTGCTTTCTACATTACTCGCGAATTTAAAAGAACTCGCTTCTAACGTCGCTCGTTCATTCAAACTATTCTCTGGTAATGTAAAAAGCTGGATAACGTTACTTGCATCGTAAATTACTATAATTTAATTCAAATAATATTATTATCGTACTTGTATCATCATTTATTTAGTTATTCCAAAGAAAATATCAGTTACTATTTTTTATACTACAATTATAACTTTAATATGATATGTAGAAGTGCAGAGCTATTACAATATAAACGATGAAACATTGAGAAATACTAGTAAATCTGCTACTAGTATCACGTCTATTAGATAGAGTGTTCCACAAGGTTCCATACTCGGACTTTGCTTTTCTAAAATGTAGGTGTATGCTATTCCTATTCCACTTAATTATTCTTTAACAAGTTCCATTAGGTATCAATAACAAACTGTTGAATTATACTTAGAGTGTAGACTCACATAGGGATAACATCTTATTTTCAAAATAAGCAACCTTCAAAACAATTTAGACGGCTTCTTTCTATTATTAAAAAATTGCATATATTGCAATATGGCATACACGTTAGCAGTTTGTTTCGATTTTTGAAAGAACTTGCTGAAGAAAAATTTTGCTATAGAAGAAACGCAACTAGAAATAGCACGTCACATAGAAGCTAAATATACGTATTAGAAGGTTTCTCTAACTCTCATTCTTTCAGAGTTCAATGTGATATTGCACTAGTATCGGTTCAGCCATTGACGTAGTCGAATAGGTCTTTTATAACCATCCGAATTTCTTACTAATAATAATTATTATTGCCATTCCTTTCTTTGACTATTTCCTTTTGTTGTAATGCAACACTTTCTGAAAATGCCTATTATCATCCACTCACTGATGTGTCCATATTAGACCAGACTTATTCTTTGTATCTCTCCTTACAATGATATATTCTACTTCTATTTTTCTTACTCATGACATTCTATGTAGGTATATAGAATACATTTTTCTTGCGATACAGTTATTTGTTTTGAAAATTACTTTCAACATAAGCTTGATCAAATATTTACTTCTTCAAATCTCAGATCAACTTAACCTACGATAGTTATGGTTATCTAATTCTTCATATTAATAATTTAGGCAGTGCACCAATTATGTTCTATTAATAGTTATTTAACAAACAAGTATGATTAATAATCGAGACATTTGTAGAGATTTTATTAATCGCCGATTAACACGAGTTAATTACAATATTTTTCCGTTGATCGTATATTATTAATTGAATGAATTGAAGAAAATCTAATTTTATTCCATGAAAAGAATTTGACACTTAAAGTTTTGACATTAATGGTACCGAGTGACCATAAATGGCTGTGATTTGTTTTCTTATGTTGGCACTGTTTATGTTGGTGGCACTGTAAGTCTATGTCAAATTCGAGGTTAGCAGGTTAGGTTTTGCGTCAGTTACAATTATATTTCCACTACAGTCAGATGAGGAGGACATATTTAATAACTAAGCAATCTTTAAGTAAATGCAGGCCGCTTTTCCTGTAATAAAAATTGGTTATTATGTCATACGTTATAATAGTCTCTTTTAAGTTTTTAATAAACTCTCTGATGTAAAATTTTCAATTTCAACAGAAGAAAGTCCGCTAGGGGATAGTACGCCATAGGGGTCAAACATGCACATTCCACATGCCTCATCTCATTCTTTCAAAGTTCAGTATTTTATTGTCCTGCCATCGTTTCAGCCATTGCGGTTCTTAAATAGGTCTTGTATGCCCCCTCCAATTCCTTATTACCATTCCTTTATTATAAATTTCCTTCTCTTTTACTTGGTGGAAATTATTGTAATACTTTTTAAAATGCCTATGACCATCCATTTCTTGAAACGGTCCATATTAGACAAGATATCTTCTACAATAATATATTCTACTTCCATTATTTCACTTATTCATGTTTTTCCTGCTCTTTCTATTTCAGATACACAGGTAGCAGGATTTCGCTTTGGACCATAGTCTTGCAAATAATTGTTTTTCTTTGATATATTAGCTCTAAAATGTCCCAATAGGCACACGTACGTTTAAAATACGTCGAAAACGCGTTAACATAGTTGAAAAGATGTTATTCGTTGAAAATTAAACGTTGGATTTTAGTCAAACAGTTACCGTCATTTTTTCAACCTAAATTAGACATTGATTTTTAGTAACTTTTGTTACTATTTACGTAGGTAATTGTGTCGTTTATTAAACGTGTATAAATAACGGCGATATGTCGTTGATTTTACGATCCTGTTAGACAGCCAGTTAATGTAAAACGTATATCTTATGTTGTGAAAACCCGAAAATTTAACATTTTCCACATTACGTTAAAATAACGAAACATAAAACAGTTTTTGGATTAATAGTCGACTCTTAACGTCCATATAACGTTGTTACAGGAAAGTGATAATAACGTTTTTGCATTACGTTTTTACGTCGTTGATTTTAAGTGCTTTTTAGAAAAGCAGTTAACTTGAAACGTAGACATGACCTTTATAAAAACTTATCATCTTCTGATACGACAGCGAGATAATTATTTTTGTATGTAATTGATTTTAAGTGCTTTTTATACCAGCAGTTAAAGTTAAACGTTGATATGACGTTCACAAACACACTTAAGGTCAGCAAGAAACACGTGTGTCCAACGCGCCTATCACCCGTAAGGTCATTGCTCACACGATAGTGCCGACCAATTACATCGCCTTACACAGTATGCTGACAAGCCATTGTTTTCCTTTGTCTGGTGACCTGGATTCACTAGTTCGGTCGTCATTTGTATCTCTGATAAAATCTGAAAATCTGGTAGTTAGAACGTTATGTGTTTATTATTTCAATGTGACATAAGATCAGCGGAACATCTTGGATTAGAAGAATATGGCCCTTTGTTCTACTACGGCTAATTTTCCCATTTAAGATAAAACAGCTGTCGACTTTGTGTGGAACAACACAGAGTTGAAGCAGCTACTTGATCTGTTTTGATATTGCGTTTATCAACTGAAGTCGGCGTCTTATTCTATTGGACTGGTACAATAAATATTATTTAGAAAAAATTTTACTTCTTTCTATCTTCTTCTTCTTCTTCTTCTTAGTCGTGTTAATTCATGTCTGAAGTGTCGTGATTAATATAGATTTTTAGTTTGGTGAATTACATGTCGCCATTCTTCGCGGTTTGTGCTCCGTGAATAACTTAATACTTGACGTAAATAAAATGTTAATTTCGTATCAAGTAAAACGTCATTTCAACATAAAAAGCAAGTTGAAGTTGTGGTTAAAACGTAACGTCCTTATACTGTTAGCACCTAATTAACAAATGGCGTTAATAAAACGTCGTTTTAACGTATAAAGCACGTACTTTTTCTGTTGAAAGTGCAACGACGTTAAAACGTTAACATATGTTTGAAAATTGTGCAATAACATGACGTTTAAAAGACGTCGAATTGGATCGCATTATAACGTCCACAGATAACGGTCTTGTTTGGTCATGCCTTAAACGTTAAAAAAGCCGTCACAGGCTAACTACAAAATATTGGAAAACTGGTTGATTGTCGCGACACTTTGACGTTAATATAACGCTTGGTCCAGTGTTACGTTTCAACGTTAGTTCAACGTGTCTGTGCACACTGGGGTCCTACTTAAAGCGCCCATCTCAACTTTTTCATGCATTTATCGTTAGTTCCTACTCGTACTTATTTTTCTCATCATACTCAATTGATATCGTCTCCTGAGCTGCAATAGCTTAAAATCAGTCCTCCCGTAAAGGACAGTTACGCCACTGATAGTTAAACCATGAAGAATTACTTGTTACAAACCAAAGACCGTCCTGTAATTTCAATTTAAAATTGCCTCGTTACTAATTCCTGAATAAGTCAACTTTCTGATACGGAGATGAAAGATAAGCACTAGAAGTTGGACTATCGTACTTTTAAATACATTTTAAATTAATTGTAAACTCCTTAAGCGGCTTCGACATCCCGATACACTTGTATTAAGCATCCACCACATTAGAAATCATCTCGACAATATGTCGTCTTCCTAAGATCTACTGTAAAATTAATGGAATATAAATGAGAATAAATAATTCATACAGAGCTGCTTTAAATAATTCAAATTAGTTCTGCCAAGACTTTTATTGCCGTCCTAGGAAAGGGTTCACAAGACAACACTCTATTTGTCTCAGTGGGAAGAACACAAAGGATTCCTTGCATATGCATAAATTATAGTGGATATGCAAGTGCACCAATTATTTCGCGAGATAATAGAAACTTCGTCGAGTTAAAGCGAAATTGCTTTTGAGGGAAACTAACGCGCCAGAGGGCACGCCATTAAAATGCAGTAGTGGCTTTTCGAGTAATGGGCAAAAAAGTCTTAGAACTAACTCTAGGACGTCTCGGAGGAGTCGTGTGGTGCGGCCGATGATGGGATCGATTTGAAAGGAATCAAAGCGCATTAGCTCATTACAGGCCAATTAAAAATTCCAACGCTTGGAACTTCTTGGGCGATAATACCCATGAGGAGGAAGTCGCCGAAGCGACCATATCCTCTGAAGAACTGGAAATGACAAAGAGTCGTATTAAAAAGGGATTAAGCTAGAATTTTAAGTGAATTCTAGTGTTCGACATTCCTTAATGAGCAAACAGAAAAAGTTTCGGATTCCGGGCGGCGTTCCCGGGATTTTAATCTAGATCCGAATTTGAAATAGTTTTAATTGCTTAACAGTTTTTGTCTTCAAGAAATTACCATTTCGGGGGTCGAGGCGAGCAATTCCAGATATCGACTAGCGGCGTTTCGCTCTTTTAATTATGATATGTAAGAAGTATTGTTACACAATGTTTCAAACTTGTCAAAGATTTAATTGGTCTGAGATTGATAACGTCGATAACTAAACTACTTCGTCATCGATCCTCGTTTTTGCCTACACGATTCCTTCGGAGATTACATATTACACGTTTTTTAAGGTAATGCCGCTAATTAATAAAATTTATTACGCTAACGCGGTAACTCGGTTACGCAGCTGATTGCAAGAAAAATAAACGCCAATACCAACAGCGTAACGACGGCTATTTTTCATTTCATTCACCTATGGATGGCACTCAATTAACTACGCCTTTCATAAAATATTTCTCCCACCCTGTCAGGTCCGAGCGGCCGCAAACCCACTGGATATTTCTTTAATGAAATCGAGCACGTTGTTGTTTTCGTTGGCTAATCGTGTGAAATTGGAATATAATGTACTGTTAATAAAAACCATCTGTATGAAACCCAGCTCTTCAGAGCCTTCATGGGGATTCATTCGGCACAGGAAATCGATTTCATTCTAAATCCGAGTCTAAATGGAATTATTCCGGAGAAAACTATTTTAAATATAATTTTCTGGCTCGTTATGGGCCTACATGATAATAACTTCTAATAGTAAATATCTTATACAAACAGTATATATTGATATGGGTACAGATGAAAAATACTCTGTCTTGATTGCAAATACAAGAATGTACGGTTACGGCCAAATAAAAACGACCACCATTTTGACATTCTATGTCATTTTCGTATATTTTGGGAAATCAGGCTTTACTTGACAGTAGGTACCTTGACAACTTGAATTCTTAATATGTCATTTTTAATTTTTATGTTTCTTAGGTGATTTAATACCAATTCACAATAGAGTAAAGTACTGACCGGTTTTATTTGGCCTGTACTTGAATAACAAGTATTAAGATGTCGCCTAGATCGACATTTTTCGATTTCGAATATTCGGGACGAGAATAACCGATTTCGTGATGATTTTCGAGATTCTCAGTTTCTTGACCCACATAAAAACGAAGCAGCTTGAAGAACTCAAGATTGCGAAAGCCGGATTGGGGAGTCGCAGTGGTTTCGGCATTAGACTTTGTAGTCGTTGGAGCCCATGGAAATCAAACCCATCTATTCTGGTCTAGATCTGGTCTGCTTCTGAACCAAGTCCCCTGCTTTGCCCTTTCAAGTACAGTGCCATAAACACCACCTCAATTTGTCCATTAGAATTTTCCCATCTCTCTTTTGTAAATAACTCAACTTCGTATCTTGTTAGATTTGTTGTTAATATCCATGATTTAAACAAGTATGTTAGCGTAGGTATCACCACCGATTTGCAGACAGTAACTTCTCTTTCTCTTGACACATCTTTTTAACCTAATAAACTTCTCGTGGGTGAGTGAGACATTGTGGCAATTGCTGCTGCTCTTTCAAGCTGGAACTCGTGACAGTACTTTCCCTCCAGTGTTATCTTGTGACGTTTTTCGGCTTCGCTTATTGCTACAGTTACCGTAATGTAGTGCATTTGATCAGCATCATTCTCCAGTTACCAATAATTAATAATTTTGTATTGTCTTCATATGTTTCCAAAATTTGTTTATTTCTAGTATGGAAAATAGCGAGCAACATTTTCTTAATTCTACATTAATTTCAAGTGATGTAGAGGTTCTATGCCTTCCCCACATTTCCCTCCTTCAACTTTTTGTATACCCTGGATCTCTCGATTCAGTCAAACGCTTTCTTCATATTAACAAAAACAAGGTGTATCTCTTTATTATGCCTTATTTCCTTTCCTGATATCTGTTTGAGCATGTAAATTAAGACCTCTGTTCTCACACTTGCCTAAAATCCATGCCGTCCTTCGTCCAGCTGCTTTTCGACTTGGCTACTTACTCATCTAACATACAACTTTCCATGCAAGGTCAGTAGCGATATAACTTTGTGATTTCTGCACTCTTGTTTATTCGCTTTCTTATATATGGGAACTATGATAACTACCCTCCAGTTTCTAGGCACCCTGATTTTCGTTAACTAAAATTAAATCTGTATCCAATCATTGTCACGAGTTTCTAGCTATTCCTTAGTGTATGTTTGGCTGTCTAGCCGCATTTTTAATTTTTGTGCGGGTTTTGGAAACCCTTGAAGCTAGGAAAAATTAAATTGTGTGAGATTGCCTTTTAGGGTTATGCATGTGATCTCCTAGAGTTTTCGCTATCTGTGGATAAAAATTCCCTTAATATTATGGAGGTTTTTGCTCAGCCAAAAGGAATGCTGTGTGAAATTGCTGAAATTAATCTAGTCATGCTAGGATATGACATTATTCCTATGCAATATCTCACTTCTGGCCATATTTCAACTTCGGTAGCTTATCTGTCTCTCGCTTCTGGACGTTGTCATCAATTTTGTATAATTCCAGGCCTCTTAGTACCTGTCACTGCAAATTTCTCCTCCTAGATTCTGATGTCTCCTCATGGAACACCTGGAGAACCAATTTTTGGGCAGTTCCGTGCCTTTCGATTATTTTACCTGCTTCCGAAGCTGGCTCATGTGGCTTTTTCCTCGTGCGAATTGCAAAGCGATAACATACTGGAGAAAAGCCTGCCCCACCCTACTTTGCAGATTTCTTTGGGCGGCTTCTCCGCAATATCCAAAAGATCGGTCCTCTCCGTAGAGCTTCGGGCTCTGCAATTTCTTCCCAGGCACATTATTTGTGCTACACTGGCGCGTTCGGGACGTCTTCCACCACAAGTAAACTCAGAACTATGAAATACCATTAGATACATTGTAAAGCGTTTTTAGCTACGGTTTGCGTTGTTACATTTCTGGTCGCTGCTAGAGAAAAATCTTGAAATCTGCTGCGCCAATATGTTCACTACGAACTGTAGGAATTAGCTTAGTTCTTTTATTATCCTTTAGAGTAGCAGCACTGTCCACAGTTTTTCGCTGCAATCAAGTAACGAAATACACATTCCGCCACGTTTTGTTTACGATAAATATTTATGCAAGGGATTACTGGAGCGATTTAAAAATTCTTCGTAATCGGTTAAGCACACGACTTAAAGTGTGCAACAAACCTTGAAGCGTATAGGCCTATTCGTGCGGGTTTTTGCGTTCTAATCCAAATATACCTCTATGCGAATTGTGGCTCCCGTTATGCGCTTTCGCTGAATTTTATTACTCATGACAGCTGGGTTACGTGTGCTCGTGTACATTATTTTGAGGAAAACTGTACAGTTTATGGTCTTCAGTTTATTTATATTTCATTTCACAAATAGAACTGCGTACATATATCAACAATCTTACTTTCACAACAATTAAGACTAAGATAAAAATTCAAATAAAACCTCGAAACTTCCATTAGGTACATAAGCTCCGAATAGATTAAAACATACTGAATCGTGGGCTTATCCCTTTCATAATTTGTGTAATGGAATTCATATGAGTGTAGCACTTTGCAGGTTGGTTTTAACCCTCTCGAAGGTTATGCAGCGTTATATATACAGTGTAACTAAACGATTAGGTTACATCAATTTCTGGCGTTTTTTATTTATTGTTTTATGGAACGGCTATGTGGCTTAGGGATTTATACCAACACTTGTAGGTTTTCCGGTTTGAACCGCCTCGAACCAGTGGCACTTTCGAACAACCCACCGCAATACTGCTCAGGAACTAGCTGGAAAACTTTGCTACAACACGAGATAATTCCTGGACCATCTTGTTGTGAAATATTTTATTTGTGTACAGAAATTCCCCGTGTAGCAACCTCGTTTCTCTTCAACATTTTCCGCCTTTCCATTATGACTTCATCTTCAGTTGGTGTTTTTTTGTTTTGCTTTAATCTTATCTAGCGGAGGTTTCTTTCTTTCAAAGTTCTTCAGTATTTTATCGACGACTTTTCTATTCTCTTTGTAGCTATACTTTATCTTATTACTAACATTTTCGCATGTTTTTGACTTTGCTCCTTTTGCCTCTCCCTTTGTTTGTTCTCTCTTCAATTAGTATTTTTGTATTTTCCGAAGCTAAATACTCTTTCCATGCTTCTTTTTCTTCCACTACTTTTTGTTTTATTTAGGGCGTCCGCCGTGCCGTCCTCCTGATCTCCGACCCTCCAATCCTTGTCCATCCACAGCATTCTTGTAATGTTTATAACACACATTCTATGGAATATGCCCAATATATTTCTGACCTTTCAGCTGCTTTATCTGATTTTTTAAGTGCTCTTGATATTCCTTTTTCATCTCCTCCAGTAGTTATTAGCTTCTGATTTTGGTTTTTGCTCCTTTTTGTTGATTTAGCTTGTCGTAATTGGTTGTGATTTTTAGTACTTCTCTTTACTAATTATTTCTTCTTTCGTATATTTCTGGGTCTTTGTGTTTGCTCGTATTACTATTAGCCAATCTCTTTCTCCATCTTCTTGTTGCTGCAGCTCTTCGTAAAATGGCTGCTGTTGCGCTCTCGTTGGATCGGTAAACAATCAAAAATATGTTAACCTTTTCAGTTTGTATGGATTTCATTTTTACCACCATCATCTTTTCATTCACTTACCTCCAGTTCATTATTTTTGGAATTCTTGTTGGATGTATTGAGACATCACTCCAATTCCTTTTTTGTACATGCTTCTTATAATATCTTAAATTAACTTTTTTTTAAGTATTTACATACAAAGTGGGAAGTTGCCACACTAGGCTAATAGATAATGTAGTCTGTATTGTGGCAACTTTATTTTTAGGATTAATGAAATTACGACAGGAAACTAAACAACAAAACAAAAACAAACAAACAACTTAAATATTTGGATGAATTGAATTTATTTGAATCGATTTAGAGAGGATGTGTATTTTTGATTAAAAATGTTTAGTTATATTATTAGATTTGGGAGTACATACTTGTTAGAATGGATTCTGTATGAAGGATGAAGAAAAACATTATCGTTGATCAAATAATTTTTAAATAGTGGTAAATATTTTGAAATATAGATTTTAGAGTTCAGCTTGAAATTTTTTAAATGTAGTTATCGAAGGTATTTGTTTTGGAAGTGAGTTAAACATTTTTGGTCCTAAATAAGTTATGGATTTTTAACTAATCGTTTTTTTTTATGTTAAGTTTATCATGACTAATACTTGCTGTATGCATAATTTATATAATTTATATCTGCAATATGTATTTGCAATATATATAGAGTTCTAATCTTTATAATTCTTAACACTTCTATCCCCCTTTCCATTTCCTTGCTTAACTTCTTTCATTTGCCATTTAGGTATCTGACATTCGATGTGTTATTTGTACCACTTTTAATAGCTTCCTTTCACTTTCCTCTTTTCTCCTTAAAAATATTGAAATTCTTGGAAGATGCTATGAAATTGTGTAAATTATTATGAAATATTATTAAAATATTTGGAAATTATCCTACACAGTCGAATGTGGTATCAAATTGATTGAGAGGTTGCGGTAAAAATTGTAAATAAAAATAGTCGAGGTCGAAAGGAATACTTCCGATGTATCGAAGCAATTTTTGCGAAATGTTATAATGTAATTAACATAGTTGCGAGATACTATAGAATAACCTGGAATTAATAAAATCATTACTAACGAATTACATGAAATTTTTATGAAATAATAGAAAAGTATATTCAATTTCCTACGAAGTGCTATGAAATTAATGAAATTGTTTATGCAATAATCTTCACATTCTTATAATGCAGTTGCAAGTATTATGAAATGGTATGGTACTAAAATGATGCTCCTTTGCGTAAGCATTGTAATATATTACGATATAAGATGGATAAGTGTATTTTACCAGGTCGAGAAAAGTTAGAAAAACGAGACCCAAAAGGTCGGGTTTTTGTAATTTTCAGACTTGTTCAAGCACTTAACGATTGAGTATCGTATAACATTTTTTGCACGATCGAAGAACAAAAATATTTCCCAAATTTTGAATTATTTTATTATGTAGTTTTTATACTTACCGCACTAGCTGTATTATCGAATTTACTTACCTCACGCTATTTTTTAGTTACCGCATTTGTGTTATAGAATTGTGGAAACCAGTCAGATGTCTTAAGATCAACATAATGAATCTGTCAACCACGCTGGTAAGTATATGAAAAAACACGATCGTGCGAA
>CALNHX010012610.1:0-23768 GCA_940337035.1 Agriotes lineatus
CAAATGTCACAGATGTCACAGATGTCACAGATGTCACAGATGTCACAAATGTCACAGATGTCACAGATGTCACCGATGTCACAGATGTCACAAATGTCACAAATGTCACACATGTCACAGATGTCACAGATGTCACAGATGTCACAAATGTAACAGATGTCACAGATGTCACAAATGTCACAAATGTCACAGATGTCACAGATGTCACAAATGTCACAGATGTCACAGATGTCACAGATGTCACAGATGTCACAGCTGTCACCGATGTCACAGATGTCACAAATGTCACAAATGTCACAAATGTCACAGATGTCACAGATGTCACAGATGTCACAGATGTCACAAATGTCACAGATGTCACAGATGTCACCGATGTCACAGATGTCACAAATGTCACAAATGTCACACATGTCACAGATGTCACAGATGTCACAGATGTCACAGATGTCACAGATGTCACAAATGTAACAGATGTCACAGATGTCACAAATGTCACAAATGTCACAGATGTCACAGATGTCACAAATGTCACAGATGTCACAGATGTCACAGATGTCACAGATGTCACAGCTGTCACCGATGTCACAGATGTCACAAATGTCACAAATGTCACAAATGTCACAGATGTCACAGATGTCACAGATGTCACAAATGTCACAGATGTCACAGATGTCACAAATGTCACAGATGTCACAAATGTCACAGATGTCACAGATGTCACAAATGTCACAGATGTCTCAAATGTCACAGATGTCACAGATGTCACAAATGTCACAAATGTCACAGATGTCACAGATGTCACAAATGTCACAAATGTCACAGATGTCACAGATGTCACAGATGTCACAGATGTCACAAATGTCACAAATGTCACAAATGTCACAAATGTCACAGATGTCACAGATGTCACAGATGTCACAGATGTCACAAATGTCACAGATGTCACAGATGTCACAAATGACACAGATGTCACAAATGTCACAGATTTCACAGATGTCACAAATGTCACAGATGTCTCAAATGTCACAGATGTCACATGTCACAAATGTCACAGATGTCACAGATGTCACAGATGTCACAAATGTCACAAATGTCACAGATGTCACCGATGTCACAGATGTCACAGATGTCACAAATGTCACAAATGTCACAGATGCCACAAATGTCACAGATGTCACAGATATCACAGATGTCACAAGTTTCACAGATGTCACAGATGTCACAGATGTCACAGATGTCACAAATGTCACAGATGTCACAAATGTCACAGATGTCACAGATGTAACAAATGTCACAAATGTCACAGATGCCACAAATGTCACAGATGTCACAGATGTCACAAATGTCACAAATGTCACAGATGCCACAAATGTCACAGATGTCACAGATGTCACAAATTTCACAGATGTCACAAATGTCACAGATGTCACAGATGTCACAAATGTCACAAATGTCACAAATGTCACAGATGTCACAGATGTCACAGATGTCACAAATGTCACAGATGTCACAGATGTCACCGATGTCACAAATGTCACAAATGTCACAGATGTCACAGATGTAACAAATGTCACAGATGTCACAAATGTCACAGATGTCACAGATGTCACAGATGTTACAGATGTCACAGATGTCACAGATGTCACAGATGTCACAGATGTCACAGATGTCACAGATGTAACAAATGTCACAGATGTCACAAATGTCACAGATGTCACAGATGTCACCGATGTCACAGATGTCACAAATGTCACAAATGTCACAGATGTCACAGATGTCACAAATGTCACAGATGTCACAAATGTCACAGATGTAACAGATGTCACAGATGTCACAGATGTCACAGATGTCACAGATGTCACAAATGTAAGAAATGTTACAGATGTCACAAATGTCACAGATGTCACAGATGTCACAAATGTCACAGATGTCACAGATGTCACCGATGTCACAGATGTCACAAATGTCACAGATGTCACAGATGTCACCGATGTCACAGATGTCACAAATGTCACAGATGTCACAGATGTAACAAATGTCACAGATGTCACAAATGCCACAGATGTCACAGGTGTCACAGATGTAACAAATGTCACAGATGTCACAAATGTCACAGATGTCACAGATGTCACCGATGTCACAGATGTCACAAATGTCACAAATGTCACAGATGTCACAGATGTCACAAATGTCACAGATGTCACAAATGTCACAGATGTCACAAATGTCACAGATGTCACAGATGTCACAGATGTCACAGATGTCACAAATGTAAGAAATGTTACAGATGTCACAGATGTCACAGATGTCACAGATGTCACAAATGTCACAAATGTCACAGATGTCACAGATGTAACAAATGTCACAGATGTCACAAATGTCACAGATGTCTCAAATGTCACAGATGTCACATGTCACAAATGTCACAGATGTCACAGATGTCACAGATGTCACAAATGTCACAAATGTCACAGATGTCACCGATGTCACAGATGTCACAGATGTTACAAATGTCACAAATGTCACAGATGCCACAAATGTCACAGATGTCACAGATGTCACAGATGTCACAAGTTTCACAGATGTCACAGATGTCACAGATGTCACAGATGTCACAAATGTCACAGATGTCACAAATGTCACAGATGTCACAGATGTAACAAATGTCACAAATGTCACAGATGCCACAAATGTCACAGATGTCACAGATGTCACAAATGTCACAAATGTCACAGATGCCACAAATGTCACAGATGTCACAGATGTCACAAATGTCACAGATGTCACAAATGTCACAGATGTCACAAATGTCACAAATGTCACAAATGTCACAGATGTCACAGATGTCACAGATGTCACAAATGTCACAGATGTCACAGATGTCACCGATGTCACAAATGTCACAAATGTCACAGATGTCACAGATGTAACAAATGTCACAGATGTCACAAATGTCACAGATGTCACAGATGTCACAGATGTTACAGATGTCACAGATGTCACAGATGTCACAGATGTCACAGATGTCACAGATGTCACAGATGTAACAAATGACACAGATGTCACAAATGTCACAGATGTCACAGATGTCACAAATGTCACAGATGTCTCAAATGTCACAGATGTCACATGTCACAAATGTCACAGATGTCACAGATGTCACAGATGTCACAAATGTCACAAATGTCACAGATGTCACCGATGTCACAGATGTCACAGATGTCACAAATGTCACAAATGTCACAGATGCCACAAATGTCACAGATGTCACAGATGTCACAGATGTCACAAGTTTCACAGATGTCACAGATGTCACAGATGTCACAGATGTCACAAATGTCACAGATGTCACAAATGTCACAGATGTCACAGATGTCACAAATGTCACAGATGTCACAAATTTCACAGATGTCACAGATGTCACCGATGTCACAGATGTCACAAATGTCACAAATGTCACAGATGTCACAGATGTCACAAATGTCACAGATGTCACAGATGTCACAAATGTCACAAATGTCACTGATGTCACAGATGTCACAGATGTCACAGATGTCACAAATGTCACAGATGTCACAGATGTCACCGATGTCACAGATGTCACAAATGTCACAGATGTCACAGATGTCACCGATGTCACAGATGTCACAAATGTCACAGATGTCACAGATGTAACAAATGTCACAGATGTCACAAATGCCACAGATGTCACAGATGTCACAGATGTTACAGATGTCACAGATGTCACAGATGTCACAGGTGTCACAGATGTAACAAATGTCACAGATGTCACAAATGTCACAGATGTCACAGATGTCACCGATGTCACAGATGTCACAAATGTCACAAATGTCACAAATGTCACAGATGTCACAGATGTCACAAATGTCACAGATGTCACAAATGTCACAGATGTCACAAATGTCACAGATGTCACAGATGTCACAGATGTCACAGATGTCACAAATGTAAGAAATGTTACAGATGTCACAGATGTCACAGATGTCACAGATGTCACAGATGTCACAGATGTCACAAATGTAACAGATGTCACAGATGTCACAAATGTCACAAATGTCACAGATGTCACAAATGTCACAGATGTCACAGATGTCACCGATGTCACAGATGTCACAAATGTCACAAATGTCACAGATGTCACAGATGTCACAAATGTCACAGATGTCACAAATGTCACAAATGTCACAAATGTCACAGATGTCACAGATGTCACAAATGTCACAAATGTCACAGATGTCACAGATGTCACAAATGTCACAGATGTCACAAATGTCACAGATGTCACAGATGTCACAAAAGTCACAGATGTCACAGATGTCACAAATGTCACAGATGTCACAGATGTCACGGATGTCACAGATGTCACAAATGTCACAGATGTCACAGATGTCACAGATGTCACAGATGTCACAAATGTCACAGATGTCACAGATGTCACCGATGTCACAGATGTCACAAATGTCACAAATGTCACACATGTCACAGATGTCACAGATGTCACAGATGTCACAAATGTAACAGATGTCACAGATGTCACAAATGTCACAAATGTCACAGATGTCACAGATGTCACAAATGTCACAGATGTCACAGATGTCACAGATGTCACAGATGTCACAGCTGTCACCGATGTCACAGATGTCACAAATGTCACAAATGTCACAAATGTCACAGATGTCACAGATGTCACAGATGTCACAGATGTCACAAATGTCACAGATGTCACAGATGTCACCGATGTCACAGATGTCACAAATGTCACAAATGTCACACATGTCACAGATGTCACAGATGTCACAGATGTCACAGATGTCACAGATGTCACAAATGTAACAGATGTCACAGATGTCACAAATGTCACAAATGTCACAGATGTCACAGATGTCACAAATGTCACAGATGTCACAGATGTCACAGATGTCACAGATGTCACAGCTGTCACCGATGTCACAGATGTCACAAATGTCACAAATGTCACAAATGTCACAGATGTCACAGATGTCACAGATGTCACAAATGTCACAGATGTCACAGATGTCACAAATGTCACAGATGTCACAAATGTCACAGATGTCACAGATGTCACAAATGTCACAGATGTCTCAAATGTCACAGATGTCACAGATGTCACAAATGTCACAAATGTCACAGATGTCACAGATGTCACAAATGTCACAAATGTCACAGATGTCACAGATGTCACAGATGTCACAGATGTCACAAATGTCACAAATGTCACAAATGTCACAAATGTCACAGATGTCACAGATGTCACAGATGTCACAGATGTCACAAATGTCACAGATGTCACAGATGTCACAAATGACACAGATGTCACAAATGTCACAGATTTCACAGATGTCACAAATGTCACAGATGTCTCAAATGTCACAGATGTCACATGTCACAAATGTCACAGATGTCACAGATGTCACAGATGTCACAAATGTCACAAATGTCACAGATGTCACCGATGTCACAGATGTCACAGATGTCACAAATGTCACAAATGTCACAGATGCCACAAATGTCACAGACGTCACAGATGTCACAGATGTCACAAGTTTCACAGATGTCACAGATGTCACAGATGTCACAGATGTCACAAATGTCACAGATGTCACAAATGTCACAGATGTCACAGATGTAACAAATGTCACAAATGTCACAGATGCCACAAATGTCACAGATGTCACAGATGTCACAAATGTCACAAATGTCACAGATGCCACAAATGTCACAGATGTCACAGATGTCACAAATTTCACAGATGTCACAAATGTCACAGATGTCACAGATGTCACAAATGTCACAAATGTCACAAATGTCACAGATGTCACAGATGTCACAGATGTCACAAATGTCACAGATGTCACAGATGTCACCGATGTCACAAATGTCACAAATGTCACAGATGTCACAGATGTAACAAATGTCACAGATGTCACAAATGTCACAGATGTCACAGATGTCACAGATGTTACAGATGTCACAGATGTCACAGATGTCACAGATGTCACAGATGTCACAGATGTCACAGATGTAACAAATGTCACAGATGTCACAAATGTCACAGATGTCACAGATGTCACCGATGTCACAGATGTCACAAATGTCACAAATGTCACAGATGTCACAGATGTCACAAATGTCACAGATGTCACAAATGTCACAGATGTAACAGATGTCACAGATGTCACAGATGTCACAGATGTCACAGATGTCACAAATGTAAGAAATGTTACAGATGTCACAAATGTCACAGATGTCACAGATGTCACAAATGTAAGAAATGTTACAGATGTCACAAATGTCACAGATGTCACAGATGTCACAAATGTCACAAATGTCACAGATGTCACAGATGTAACAAATGTCACAGATGTCACAAATGTCACAGATGTCACCGATGTCACAAATGTCACAAATGTCACAGATGTCACAGATGTCACAAATGTCACAAGTTTCACAGATGTCACAGATGTCACCGATGTCACAGATGTCACAAATGTCACAGATGTCACAGATGTCACAGATGTCACAAATGTCACAAATGTCACAGATGTCACAGATGTCACCGATGTCACAGATGTCACAAATGTCACAGATGTCACAGATGTAACAAATGTCACAGATGTCACCGATGTCACAAATGTCACAAATGTCACAGATGTCACAGATGTCACAAATGTCACAAATGTCACAGATGTCACAGATGTCACCGATGTCACAGATGTCACAAATGTCACAGATGTCACAGATGTAACAAATGTCACAAATGTCACAAATGTCACAGATGCCACAAATGTCACAGATGTCACAGATGTCACAGATGTCACAAGTTTCACAGATGTCACAGATGTCACAGATGTCACAAATGTCACAAATGTCACAGATGTCACAAATGTCACAGATGTCACAGATGTCACAAATGTCACAGATGTCACAAATTTCACAGATGTCACAGATGTCACCGATGTCACAGATGTCACAAATGTCACAAATGTCACAGATGTCACAGATGTCACAAATGTCACAGATGTCACAGATGTCACAAATGTCACAAATGTCACTGATGTCACAGATGTCACAGATGTCACAGATGTCACAAATGTCACAGATGTCACAGATGTCACCGATGTCACAGATGTCACAAATGTCACAGATGTCACAGATGTCACCGATGTCACAGATGTCACAAATGTCACAGATGTCACAGATGTAACAAATGTCACAGATGTCACAAATGCCACAGATGTCACAGATGTCACAGATGTTACAGATGTCACAGATGTCACAGATGTCACAGGTGTCACAGATGTAACAAATGTCACAGATGTCACAAATGTCACAGATGTCACAGATGTCACCGATGTCACAGATGTCACAAATGTCACAAATGTCACAGATGTCACAGATGTCACAAATGTCACAGATGTCACAAATGTCACAGATGTCACAAATGTCACAGATGTCACAGATGTCACAGATGTCACAGATGTCACAAATGTAAGAAATGTTACAGATGTCACAGATGTCACAGATGTCACAGATGTCACAAATGTCACAAATGTCACAGATGTCACAGATGTAACAAATGTCACAGATGTCACAAATGTCACAGATGTCACAGATGTCACCGATGTCACAGATGTCACAAATGTCACAAATGTCACAGATGTCACAGATGTCACAGATGTCACAGATGTCACAAATGTCACAAATGTCACAAATGTCACAGATGTCACAGATGTCACAAATGTCACAAATGTCACAGATGTCACAGATGTCACAAATGTCACAGATGTCACAAATGTCACAGATGTCACAGATGTCACAAAAGTCACAGATGTCACAGATGTCACAAATGTCACAGATGTCACAGATGTCACAGATGTCACAGATGTCACAAATGTCACAGATGTCACAGATGTCACAGATGTCACAGATGTCACAAATGTCACAAATGTCACAGATGTCACAGATGTCACCGATGTCACAGATGTCACAAATGTCACAAATGTCACACATGTCACAGATGTCACAGATGTCACAGATGTCACAAATGTAACAGATGTCACAGATGTCACAAATGTCACAAATGTCACAGATGTCACAGATGTCACAAATGTCACAGATGTCACAGATGTCACAGATGTCACAGCTGTCACCGATGTCACAGATGTCACAAATGTCACAAATGTCACAAATGTCACAGATGTCACAGATGTCACAGATGTCACAGATGTCACAAATGTCACAGATGTCACAGATGTCACCGATGTCACAGATGTCACAAATGTCACAAATGTCACACATGTCACAGATGTCACAGATGTCACAGATGTCACAGATGTCACAGATGTCACAAATGTAACAGATGTCACAGATGTCACAAATGTCACAAATGTCACAGATGTCACAGATGTCACAAATGTCACAGATGTCACAGATGTCACAGATGTCACAGATGTCACAGCTGTCACCGATGTCACAGATGTCACAAATGTCACAAATGTCACAAATGTCACAGATGTCACAGATGTCACAGATGTCACAAATGTCACAGATGTCACAGATGTCACAAATGTCACAGATGTCACAAATGTCACAGATGTCACAGATGTCACAAATGTCACAGATGTCTCAAATGTCACAGATGTCACAGATGTCACAAATGTCACAAATGTCACAGATGTCACAGATGTCACAAATGTCACAAATGTCACAGATGTCACAGATGTCACAGATGTCACAGATGTCACAAATGTCACAAATGTCACAAATGTCACAAATGTCACAGATGTCACAGATGTCACAGATGTCACAGATGTCACAAATGTCACAGATGTCACAGATGTCACAAATGACACAGATGTCACAAATGTCACAGATTTCACAGATGTCACAAATGTCACAGATGTCTCAAATGTCACAGATGTCACATGTCACAAATGTCACAGATGTCACAGATGTCACAGATGTCACAAATGTCACAAATGTCACAGATGTCACCGATGTCACAGATGTCACAGATGTCACAAATGTCACAAATGTCACAGATGCCACAAATGTCACAGATGTCACAGATGTCACAGATGTCACAAGTTTCACAGATGTCACAGATGTCACAGATGTCACAGATGTCACAAATGTCACAGATGTCACAAATGTCACAGATGTCACAGATGTAACAAATGTCACAAATGTCACAGATGCCACAAATGTCACAGATGTCACAGATGTCACAAATGTCACAAATGTCACAGATGCCACAAATGTCACAGATGTCACAGATGTCACAAATTTCACAGATGTCACAAATGTCACAGATGTCACAGATGTCACAAATGTCACAAATGTCACAAATGTCACAGATGTCACAGATGTCACAGATGTCACAAATGTCACAGATGTCACAGATGTCACCGATGTCACAAATGTCACAAATGTCACAGATGTCACAGATGTAACAAATGTCACAGATGTCACAAATGTCACAGATGTCACAGATGTCACAGATGTTACAGATGTCACAGATGTCACAGATGTCACAGATGTCACAGATGTCACAGATGTCACAGATGTAACAAATGTCACAGATGTCACAAATGTCACAGATGTCACAGATGTCACCGATGTCACAGATGTCACAAATGTCACAAATGTCACAGATGTCACAGATGTCACAAATGTCACAGATGTCACAAATGTCACAGATGTAACAGATGTCACAGATGTCACAGATGTCACAGATGTCACAGATGTCACAAATGTAAGAAATGTTACAGATGTCACAAATGTCACAGATGTCACAGATGTCACAAATGTCACAGATGTCACAGATGTCACCGATGTCACAGATGTCACAAATGTCACAGATGTCACAGATGTCACCGATGTCACAGATGTCACAAATGTCACAGATGTCACAGATGTAACAAATGTCACAGATGTCACAAATGCCACAGATGTCACAGATGTCACAGATGTTACAGATGTCACAGATGTCACAGATGTCACAGGTGTCACAGATGTAACAAATGTCACAGATGTCACAAATGTCACAGATGTCACAGATGTCACTGATGTCACAGATGTCACAAATGTCACAAATGTCACAGATGTCACAGATGTCACAAATGTCACAGATGTCACAAATGTCACAGATGTCACAAATGTCACAGATGTCACAGATGTCACAGATGTCACAGATGTCACAAATGTAAGAAATGTTACAGATGTCACAGATGTCACAGATGTCACAGATGTCACAAATGTCACAAATGTCACAGATGTCACAGATGTAACAAATGTCACAGATGTCACAAATGTCACAGATGTCTCAAATGTCACAGATGTCACATGTCACAAATGTCACAGATGTCACAGATGTCACAGATGTCACAAATGTCACAAATGTCACAGATGTCACCGATGTCACAGATGTCACAGATGTCACAAATGTCACAAATGTCACAGATGCCACAAATGTCACAGATGTCACAGATGTCACAGATGTCACAAGTTTCACAGATGTCACAGATGTCACAGATGTCACAGATGTCACAAATGTCACAGATGTCACAAATGTCACAGATGTCACAGATGTAACAAATGTCACAAATGTCACAGATGCCACAAATGTCACAGATGTCACAGATGTCACAAATGTCACAAATGTCACAGATGCCACAAATGTCACAGATGTCACAGATGTCACAAATGTCACAGATGTCACAAATGTCACAGATGTCACAAATGTCACAAATGTCACAAATGTCACAGATGTCACAGATGTCACAGATGTCACAAATGTCACAGATGTCACAGATGTCACCGATGTCACAAATGTCACAAATGTCACAGATGTCACAGATGTAACAAATGTCACAGATGTCACAAATGTCACAGATGTAACAGATGTCACAGATGTTACAGATGTCACAGATGTCACAGATGTCACAGATGTCACAGATGTCACAGATGTCACAGATGTAACAAATGACACAGATGTCACAAATGTCACAGATGTCACAGATGTCACAAATGTCACAGATGTCTCAAATGTCACAGATGTCACATGTCACAAATGTCACAGATGTCACAGATGTCACAGATGTCACAAATGTCACAAATGTCACAGATGTCACCGATGTCACAGATGTCACAGATGTCACAAATGTCACAAATGTCACAGATGCCACAAATGTCACAGATGTCACAGATGTCACAGATGTCACAAGTTTCACAGATGTCACAGATGTCACAGATGTCACAGATGTCACAAATGTCACAGATGTCACAAATGTCACAGATGTCACAGATGTCACAAATGTCACAGATGTCACAAATTTCACAGATGTCACAGATGTCACCGATGTCACAGATGTCACAAATGTCACAAATGTCACAGATGTCACAGATGTCACAAATGTCACAGATGTCACAGATGTCACAAATGTCACAAATGTCACTGATGTCACAGATGTCACAGATGTCACAGATGTCACAAATGTCACAGATGTCACAGATGTCACCGATGTCACAGATGTCACAAATGTCACAGATGTCACAGATGTCACCGATGTCACAGATGTCACAAATGTCACAGATGTCACAGATGTAACAAATGTCACAGATGTCACAAATGCCACAGATGTCACAGATGTCACAGATGTTACAGATGTCACAGATGTCACAGATGTCACAGGTGTCACAGATGTAACAAATGTCACAGATGTCACAAATGTCACAGATGTCACAGATGTCACCGATGTCACAGATGTCACAAATGTCACAAATGTCACAGATGTCACAGATGTCACAAATGTCACAGATGTCACAAATGTCACAGATGTCACAAATGTCACAGATGTCACAGATGTCACAGATGTCACAGATGTCACAAATGTAAGAAATGTTACAGATGTCACAGATGTCACAGATGTCACAGATGTCACAGATGTCACAGATGTCACAAATGTCACAAATGTCACAGATGTCACAGATGTAACAAATGTCACAGATGTCACAAATGTCACAGATGTCACAGATGTCACCGATGTCACAGATGTCACAAATGTCACAAATGTCACAGATGTCACAGATGTCACAAATGTCACAGATGTCACAAATGTCACAAATGTCACAAATGTCACAGATGTCACAGATGTCACAAATGTCACAAATGTCACAGATGTCACAGATGTCACAAATGTCACAGATGTCACAAATGTCACAGATGTCACAGATGTCACAAAAGTCACAGATGTCACAGATGTCACAAATGTCACAGATGTCACAGATGTCACAGATGTCACAGATGTCACAAATGTCACAGATGTCACAGATGTCACAGATGTCACAGATGTCACAAATGTCACAGATGTCACAGATGTCACCGATGTCACAGATGTCACAAATGTCACAAATGTCACACATGTCACAGATGTCACAGATGTCACAGATGTCACAAATGTAACAGATGTCACAGATGTCACAAATGTCACAAATGTCACAGATGTCACAGATGTCACAAATGTCACAGATGTCACAGATGTCACAGATGTCACAGATGTCACAGCTGTCACCGATGTCACAGATGTCACAAATGTCACAAATGTCACAAATGTCACAGATGTCACAGATGTCACAGATGTCACAGATGTCACAAATGTCACAGATGTCACAGATGTCACCGATGTCACAGATGTCACAAATGTCACAAATGTCACACATGTCACAGATGTCACAGATGTCACAGATGTCACAGATGTCACAGATGTCACAAATGTAACAGATGTCACAGATGTCACAAATGTCACAAATGTCACAGATGTCACAGATGTCACAAATGTCACAGATGTCACAGATGTCACAGATGTCACAGATGTCACAGCTGTCACCGATGTCACAGATGTCACAAATGTCACAAATGTCACAAATGTCACAGATGTCACAGATGTCACAGATGTCACAAATGTCACAGATGTCACAGATGTCACAAATGTCACAGATGTCACAAATGTCACAGATGTCACAGATGTCACAAATGTCACAGATGTCTCAAATGTCACAGATGTCACAGATGTCACAAATGTCACAAATGTCACAGATGTCACAGATGTCACAAATGTCACAAATGTCACAGATGTCACAGATGTCACAGATGTCACAGATGTCACAAATGTCACAAATGTCACAAATGTCACAAATGTCACAGATGTCACAGATGTCACAGATGTCACAGATGTCACAGATGTCACAAATGTCACAGATGTCACAGATGTCACAAATGTCACAGATGTCACAGATGTCACAAATGTCACAAATGTCACAGATGTCACAGATGTCACAGATGTCACAGATGTCACAGATGTCACAAAAGTCACAGATGTCACAGATGTCACAAATGTCACAGATGTCACAGATGTCACAGATGTCACAGATGTCACAAATGTCACAGATGTCACAGATGTCACAGATGTCACAGATGTCACAAATGTCACAGATGTCACAGATGTCACCGATGTCACAGATGTCACAAATGTCACAAATGTCACACATGTCACAGATGTCACAGATGTCACAGATGTCACAAATGTAACAGATGTCACAGATGTCACAAATGTCACAAATGTCACAGATGTCACAGATGTCACAAATGTCACAGATGTCACAGATGTCACAGATGTCACAGATGTCACAGCTGTCACCGATGTCACAGATGTCACAAATGTCACAAATGTCACAAATGTCACAGATGTCACAGATGTCACAGATGTCACAGATGTCACAAATGTCACAGATGTCACAGATGTCACCGATGTCACAGATGTCACAAATGTCACAAATGTCACACATGTCACAGATGTCACAGATGTCACAGATGTCACAGATGTCACAGATGTCACAAATGTAACAGATGTCACAGATGTCACAAATGTCACAAATGTCACAGATGTCACAGATGTCACAAATGTCACAGATGTCACAGATGTCACAGATGTCACAGATGTCACAGCTGTCACCGATGTCACAGATGTCACAAATGTCACAAATGTCACAAATGTCACAGATGTCACAGATGTCACAGATGTCACAAATGTCACAGATGTCACAGATGTCACAAATGTCACAGATGTCACAAATGTCACAGATGTCACAGATGTCACAAATGTCACAGATGTCTCAAATGTCACAGATGTCACAGATGTCACAAATGTCACAAATGTCACAGATGTCACAGATGTCACAAATGTCACAAATGTCACAGATGTCACAGATGTCACAGATGTCACAGATGTCACAAATGTCACAAATGTCACAAATGTCACAAATGTCACAGATGTCACAGATGTCACAGATGTCACAGATGTCACAAATGTCACAGATGTCACAGATGTCACAAATGACACAGATGTCACAAATGTCACAGATTTCACAGATGTCACAAATGTCACAGATGTCTCAAATGTCACAGATGTCACATGTCACAAATGTCACAGATGTCACAGATGTCACAGATGTCACAAATGTCACAAATGTCACAGATGTCACCGATGTCACAGATGTCACAGATGTCACAAATGTCACAAATGTCACAGATGCCACAAATGTCACAGATGTCACAGATGTCACAGATGTCACAAGTTTCACAGATGTCACAGATGTCACAGATGTCACAGATGTCACAAATGTCACAGATGTCACAAATGTCACAGATGTCACAGATGTAACAAATGTCACAAATGTCACAGATGCCACAAATGTCACAGATGTCACAGATGTCACAAATGTCACAAATGTCACAGATGCACAAATGTCACAGATGTCACAGATGTCACAAATTTCACAGATGTCACAAATGTCACAGATGTCACAGATGTCACAAATGTTACAAATGTCACAAATGTCACAGATGTCACAGATGTCACAGATGTCACAAATGTCACAGATGTCACAGATGTCACCGATGTCACAAATGTCACAAATGTCACAGATGTCACAGATGTAACAAATGTCACAGATGTCACAAATGTCACAGATGTCACAGATGTCACAGATGTTACAGATGTCACAGATGTCACAGATGTCACAGATGTCACAGATGTCACAGATGTCACAGATGTAACAAATGTCACAGATGTCACAAATGTCACAGATGTCACAGATGTCACCGATGTCACAGATGTCACAAATGTCACAAATGTCACAGATGTCACAGATGTCACAAATGTCACAGATGTCACAAATGTCACAGATGTAACAGATGTCACAGATGTCACAGATGTCACAGATGTCACAGATGTCACAAATGTAAGAAATGTTACAGATGTCACAAATGTCACAGATGTCACAGATGTCACAAATGTAAGAAATGTTACAGATGTCACAAATGTCACAGATGTCACAGATGTCACAAATGTCACAAATGTCACAGATGTCACAGATGTAACAAATGTCACAGATGTCACAAATGTCACAGATGTCACCGATGTCACAAATGTCACAAATGTCACAGATGTCACAGATGTCACAAATGTCACAAGTTTCACAGATGTCACAGATGTCACCGATGTCACAGATGTCACAAATGTCACAGATGTCACAGATGTCACAGATGTCACAAATGTCACAAATGTCACAGATGTCACAGATGTCACCGATGTCACAGATGTCACAAATGTCACAGATGTCACAGATGTAACAAATGTCACAGATGTCACCGATGTCACAAATGTCACAAATGTCACAGATGTCACAGATGTCACAAATGTCACAAATGTCACAGATGTCACAGATGTCACCGATGTCACAGATGTCACAAATGTCACAGATGTCACAGATGTAACAAATGTCACAAATGTCACAAATGTCACAGATGCCACAAATGTCACAGATGTCACAGATGTCACAGATGTCACAAGTTTCACAGATGTCACAGATGTCACAGATGTCACAAATGTCACAAATGTCACAGATGTCACAAATGTCACAGATGTCACAGATGTCACAAATGTCACAGATGTCACAAATTTCACAGATGTCACAGATGTCACCGATGTCACAGATGTCACAAATGTCACAAATGTCACAGATGTCACAGATGTCACAAATGTCACAGATGTCACAGATGTCACAAATGTCACAAATGTCACTGATGTCACAGATGTCACAGATGTCACAGATGTCACAAATGTCACAGATGTCACAGATGTCACCGATGTCACAGATGTCACAAATGTCACAGATGTCACAGATGTCACCGATGTCACAGATGTCACAAATGTCACAGATGTCACAGATGTAACAAATGTCACAGATGTCACAAATGCCACAGATGTCACAGATGTCACAGATGTTACAGATGTCACAGATGTCACAGATGTCACAGGTGTCACAGATGTAACAAATGTCACAGATGTCACAAATGTCACAAATGTCACAGATGTCACAGATGTCACAGATGTCACAGATGTCACAAATGTCACAGATGTCACAGATGTCACAAATGACACAGATGTCACAAATGTCACAGATTTCACAGATGTCACAAATGTCACAGATGTCTCAAATGTCACAGATGTCACATGTCACAAATGTCACAGATGTCACAGATGTCACAGATGTCACAAATGTCACAAATGTCACAGATGTCACCGATGTCACAGATGTCACAGATGTCACAAATGTCACAAATGTCACAGATGCCACAAATGTCACAGATGTCACAGATGTCACAGATGTCACAAGTTTCACAGATGTCACAGATGTCACAGATGTCACAGATGTCACAAATGTCACAGATGTCACAAATGTCACAGATGTCACAGATGTAACAAATGTCACAAATGTCACAGATGCCACAAATGTCACAGATGTCACAGATGTCACAAATGTCACAAATGTCACAGATGCCACAAATGTCACAGATGTCACAGATGTCACAAATTTCACAGATGTCACAAATGTCACAGATGTCACAGATGTCACAAATGTCACAAATGTCACAAATGTCACAGATGTCACAGATGTCACAGATGTCACAAATGTCACAGATGTCACAGATGTCACCGATGTCACAAATGTCACAAATGTCACAGATGTCACAGATGTAACAAATGTCACAGATGTCACAAATGTCACAGATGTCACAGATGTCACAGATGTTACAGATGTCACAGATGTCACAGATGTCACAGATGTCACAGATGTCACAGATGTCACAGATGTAACAAATGTCACAGATGTCACAAATGTCACAGATGTCACAGATGTCACCGATGTCACAGATGTCACAAATGTCACAAATGTCACAGATGTCACAGATGTCACAAATGTCACAGATGTCACAAATGTCACAGATGTAACAGATGTCACAGATGTCACAGATGTCACAGATGTCACAGATGTCACAAATGTAAGAAATGTTACAGATGTCACAAATGTCACAGATGTCACAGATGTCACAAATGTCACAGATGTCACAGATGTCACCGATGTCACAGATGTCACAAATGTCACAGATGTCACAGATGTCACCGATGTCACAGATGTCACAAATGTCACAGATGTCACAGATGTAACAAATGTCACAGATGTCACAAATGCCACAGATGTCACAGATGTCACAGATGTTACAGATGTCACAGATGTCACAGATGTCACAGGTGTCACAGATGTAACAAATGTCACAGATGTCACAAATGTCACAGATGTCACAGATGTCACCGATGTCACAGATGTCACAAATGTCACAAATGTCACAGATGTCACAGATGTCACAAATGTCACAGATGTCACAAATGTCACAGATGTCACAAATGTCACAGATGTCACAGATGTCACAGATGTCACAGATGTCACAAATGTAAGAAATGTTACAGATGTCACAGATGTCACAGATGTCACAGATGTCACAAATGTCACAAATGTCACAGATGTCACAGATGTAACAAATGTCACAGATGTCACAAATGTCACAGATGTCTCAAATGTCACAGATGTCACATGTCACAAATGTCACAGATGTCACAGATGTCACAGATGTCACAAATGTCACAAATGTCACAGATGTCACCGATGTCACAGATGTCACAGATGTCACAAATGTCACAAATGTCACAGATGCCACAAATGTCACAGATGTCACAGATGTCACAGATGTCACAAGTTTCACAGATGTCACAGATGTCACAGATGTCACAGATGTCACAAATGTCACAGATGTCACAAATGTCACAGATGTCACAGAGATGTACAAATGTCACAAATGTCACAGATGCCACAAATGTCACAGATGTCACAGATGTCACAAATGTCACAAATGTCACAGATGCCACAAATGTCACAGATGTCACAGATGTCACAAATGTCACAGATGTCACAAATGTCACAGATGTCACAAATGTCACAAATGTCACAAATGTCACAGATGTCACAGATGTCACAGATGTCACAAATGTCACAGATGTCACAGATGTCACCGATGTCACAAATGTCACAAATGTCACAGATGTCACAGATGTAACAAATGTCACAGATGTCACAAATGTCACAGATGTAACAGATGTCACAGATGTTACAGATGTCACAGATGTCACAGATGTCACAGATGTCACAGATGTCACAGATGTCACAGATGTAACAAATGACACAGATGTCACAAATGTCACAGATGTCACAGATGTCACAAATGTCACAGATGTCTCAAATGTCACAGATGTCACATGTCACAAATGTCACAGATGTCACAGATGTCACAGATGTCACAAATGTCACAAATGTCACAGATGTCACCGATGTCACAGATGTCACAGATGTCACAAATGTCACAAATGTCACAGATGCCACAAATGTCACAGATGTCACAGATGTCACAGATGTCACAAGTTTCACAGATGTCACAGATGTCACAGATGTCACAGATGTCACAAATGTCACAGATGTCACAAATGTCACAGATGTCACAGATGTCACAAATGTCACAGATGTCACAAATTTCACAGATGTCACAGATGTCACCGATGTCACAGATGTCACAAATGTCACAAATGTCACAGATGTCACAGATGTCACAAATGTCACAGATGTCACAGATGTCACAAATGTCACAAATGTCACTGATGTCACAGATGTCACAGATGTCACAGATGTCACAAATGTCACAGATGTCACAGATGTCACCGATGTCACAGATGTCACAAATGTCACAGATGTCACAGATGTCACCGATGTCACAGATGTCACAAATGTCACAGATGTCACAGATGTAACAAATGTCACAGATGTCACAAATGCCACAGATGTCACAGATGTCACAGATGTTACAGATGTCACAGATGTCACAGATGTCACAGGTGTCACAGATGTAACAAATGTCACAGATGTCACAAATGTCACAGATGTCACAGATGTCACCGATGTCACAGATGTCACAAATGTCACAAATGTCACAGATGTCACAGATGTCACAAATGTCACAGATGTCACAAATGTCACAGATGTCACAAATGTCACAGATGTCACAGATGTCACAGATGTCACAGATGTCACAAATGTAAGAAATGTTACAGATGTCACAGATGTCACAGATGTCACAGATGTCACAGATGTCACAGATGTCACAAATGTCACAAATGTCACAGATGTCACAGATGTAACAAATGTCACAGATGTCACAAATGTCACAGATGTCACAGATGTCACCGATGTCACAGATGTCACAAATGTCACAAATGTCACAGATGTCACAGATGTCACAAATGTCACAGATGTCACAAATGTCACAAATGTCACAATGTCACAGATGTCACAGATGTCACAAATGTCACAAATGTCACAGATGTCACAGATGTCACAAATGTCACAGATGTCACAAATGTCACAGATGTCACAGATGTCACAAAAGTCACAGATGTCACAGATGTCACAAATGTCACAGATGTCACAGATGTCACAGATGTCACAGATGTCACAAATGTCACAGATGTCACAGATGTCACAGATGTCACAGATGTCACAAATGTCACAGATGTCACAGATGTCACCGATGTCACAGATGTCACAAATGTCACAAATGTCACACATGTCACAGATGTCACAGATGTCACAGATGTCACAAATGTAACAGATGTCACAGATGTCACAAATGTCACAAATGTCACAGATGTCACAGATGTCACAAATGTCACAGATGTCACAGATGTCACAGATGTCACAGATGTCACAGCTGTCACGATGTCACAGATGTCACAAATGTCACAAATGTCACAAATGTCACAGATGTCACAGATGTCACAGATGTCACAGATGTCACAAATGTCACAGATGTCACAGATGTCACCGATGTCACAGATGTCACAAATGTCACAAATGTCACACATGTCACAGATGTCACAGATGTCACAGATGTCACAGATGTCACAGATGTCACAAATGTAACAGATGTCACAGATGTCACAAATGTCACAAATGTCACAGATGTCACAGATGTCACAAATGTCACAGATGTCACAGATGTCACAGATGTCACAGATGTCACAGCTGTCACCGATGTCACAGATGTCACAAATGTCACAAATGTCACAAATGTCACAGATGTCACAGATGTCACAGATGTCACAAATGTCACAGATGTCACAGATGTCACAAATGTCACAGATGTCACAAATGTCACAGATGTCACAGATGTCACAAATGTCACAGATGTCTCAAATGTCACAGATGTCACAGATGTCACAAATGTCACAAATGTCACAGATGTCACAGATGTCACAAATGTCACAAATGTCACAGATGTCACAGATGTCACAGATGTCACAGATGTCACAAATGTCACAAATGTCACAAATGTCACAAATGTCACAGATGTCACAGATGTCACAGATGTCACAGATGTCACAGATGTCACAAATGTCACAGATGTCACAGATGTCACAAATGTCACAGATGTCACAGATGTCACAAATGTCACAAATGTCACAGATGTCACAGATGTCACAGATGTCACAGATGTCACAGATGTCACAAAAGTCACAGATGTCACAGATGTCACAAATGTCACAGATGTCACAGATGTCACAGATGTCACAGATGTCACAAATGTCACAGATGTCACAGATGTCACAGATGTCACAGATGTCACAAATGTCACAGATGTCACAGATGTCACCGATGTCACAGATGTCACAAATGTCACAAATGTCACACATGTCACAGATGTCACAGATGTCACAGATGTCACAAATGTAACAGATGTCACAGATGTCACAAATGTCACAAATGTCACAGATGTCACAGATGTCACAAATGTCACAGATGTCACAGATGTCACAGATGTCACAGATGTCACAGCTGTCACCGATGTCACAGATGTCACAAATGTCACAAATGTCACAAATGTCACAGATGTCACAGATGTCACAGATGTCACAGATGTCACAAATGTCACAGATGTCACAGATGTCACCGATGTCACAGATGTCACAAATGTCACAAATGTCACACATGTCACAGATGTCACAGATGTCACAGATGTCACAGATGTCACAGATGTCACAAATGTAACAGATGTCACAGATGTCACAAATGTCACAAATGTCACAGATGTCACAGATGTCACAAATGTCACAGATGTCACAGATGTCACAGATGTCACAGATGTCACAGCTGTCACCGATGTCACAGATGTCACAAATGTCACAATGTCACAAATGTCACAGATGTCACAGATGTCACAGATGTCACAAATGTCACAGATGTCACAGATGTCACAAATGTCACAGATGTCACAAATGTCACAGATGTCACAGATGTCACAAATGTCACAGATGTCTCAAATGTCACAGATGTCACAGATGTCACAAATGTCACAAATGTCACAGATGTCACAGATGTCACAAATGTCACAAATGTCACAGATGTCACAGATGTCACAGATGTCACAGATGTCACAAATGTCACAAATGTCACAAATGTCACAAATGTCACAGATGTCACAGATGTCACAGATGTCACAGATGTCACAAATGTCACAGATGTCACAGATGTCACAAATGACACAGATGTCACAAATGTCACAGATTTCACAGATGTCACAAATGTCACAGATGTCTCAAATGTCACAGATGTCACATGTCACAAATGTCACAGATGTCACAGATGTCACAGATGTCACAAATGTCACAAATGTCACAGATGTCACCGATGTCACAGATGTCACAGATGTCACAAATGTCACAAATGTCACAGATGCCACAAATGTCACAGATGTCACAGATGTCACAGATGTCACAAGTTTCACAGATGTCACAGATGTCACAGATGTCACAGATGTCACAAATGTCACAGATGTCACAAATGTCACAGATGTCACAGATGTAACAAATGTCACAAATGTCACAGATGCCACAAATGTCACAGATGTCACAGATGTCACAAATGTCACAAATGTCACAGATGCCACAAATGTCACAGATGTCACAGATGTCACAAATTTCACAGATGTCACAAATGTCACAGATGTCACAGATGTCACAAATGTCACAAATGTCACAAATGTCACAGATGTCACAGATGTCACAGATGTCACAAATGTCACAGATGTCACAGATGTCACCGATGTCACAAATGTCACAAATGTCACAGATGTCACAGATGTAACAAATGTCACAGATGTCACAAATGTCACAGATGTCACAGTTGTCACAGATGTTACAGATGTCACAGATGTCACAGATGTCACAGATGTCACAGATGTCACAGATGTCACAGATGTAACAAATGTCACAGATGTCACAAATGTCACAGATGTCACAGATGTCACCGATGTCACAGATGTCACAAATGTCACAAATGTCACAGATGTCACAGATGTCACAAATGTCACAGATGTCACAAATGTCACAGATGTAACAGATGTCACAGATGTCACAGATGTCACAGATGTCACAGATGTCACAAATGTAAGAAATGTTACAGATGTCACAAATGTCACAGATGTCACAGATGTCACAAATGTAAGAAATGTTACAGATGTCACAAATGTCACAGATGTCACAGATGTCACAAATGTCACAAATGTCACAGATGTCACAGATGTAACAAATGTCACAGATGTCACAAATGTCACAGATGTCACCGATGTCACAAATGTCACAAATGTCACAGATGTCACAGATGTCACAAATGTCACAAGTTTCACAGATGTCACAGATGTCACCGATGTCACAGATGTCACAAATGTCACAGATGTCACAGATGTCACAGATGTCACAAATGTCACAAATGTCACAGATGTCACAGATGTCACCGATGTCACAGATGTCACAAATGTCACAGATGTCACAGATGTCACAAATGTCACAGATGTCACAGATGTCACAAATGTCACAAATGTCACAGATGTCACAGATGTCACAAATGTCACAAATGTCACAGATGTCACAGATGTCACAGATGTCACAGATGTCACAAATGTCACAGATGTCACAGATGTAACAAATGTCACAAATGTCACAAATGTCACAGATGCCACAAATGTCACAGATGTCACAGATGTCACAGATGTCACAAGTTTCACAGATGTCACAGATGTCACAGATGTCACAAATGTCACAAATGTCACAGATGTCACAAATGTCACAGATGTCACAGATGTCACAAATGTCACAGATGTCACAAATTTCACAGATGTCACAGATGTCACCGATGTCACAGATGTCACAAATGTCACAAATGTC
>CALNHX010012611.1:0-23760 GCA_940337035.1 Agriotes lineatus
CAAAGATAACAATCGTAGAGCATTAGTTTGGTTCTTCAGTTTGTAAAAAGTTATATGGCAAACCTCAATTTATCGTCACCATGGCAGGCAGTTTTTATGGATGAAACTTGGATCTATTTTAAACGAAGTCCTGGTAAATCATGGCAAGACTCAAACATACAAAGTGTTAGAAAGCCTAAAGGTTATGAAGAAAAGCGCTTTATTGTTGTTTATGCTGGGTGTACAGCATAATTAATTAAAAATGCATCTCTGTTATTTGTAACAAAATCTTTGAAAGAAGAGTATCATGGAGAGACGAATTCAGAAATGTTTAAGAAATGGCTTGTTGACAATTTACTGAATAATTTAGAAGAACCGTCTCTTATAATCATAGACAATACCCCATATCATTCTACCCTCGTAATCCAGTCAATACGTACATTTGAAATTGCAAAAATTAGTTCTCGCAATTTTCTTAGAATCGTCGCTACTGTCACTGTCATCCTCGTCGAACAGGTTCGCAATTCCTGTTATGTTGTCACACGTTTCTCCACTGCAGTTGTAGCATAAAACAGAACATTTTAGGCCTGCTTAGTGATGACGATTCTATGCCTCTACCTTCGCAAACAACGTATAACGCCACCATCCGTGACCTTCAATGTGACGAGCATTAAGTGTCGGAAGCTGACACCGATGATATGCACATTTCGTAGGACCAGCGACAAAACCATAAAAAATACGTAATTGTCTTTTACTTTTCCAGGAATAATGCTTGGATTAGGTCTACAGGGGAAACCACGAAAAAAAAACAGCCTGAAACTCTACCTCTACGGTGGTGATGAAACGAGTTTGACCGCGGGGGATAAAGAAAGGCGCAATTCCGTAAATATCGACTCTACGAGATAAACGATAGATACCGAATTTATTGGTATTTTAATTCCCTACAACTTTTGTTCTTATCCTTTATACGTGTATACGCTAAAGTTAAAATTACATGAGAGAATATAGTCATTTCATTTTATTTCCACTTCTTAGGCTCTAAGTCGAAAAATATTCATCGTACGGAAAAGAAGGTAATAAACAAAGGTGTGCGAAATTACATTTCCAACAAGTTTGGTTATTACCATTTTTTACTGTAAAGTTGAAAATAAGCCAGTTATTTAATAAAAACAAATTACTCCCTAAATTCAAGATAACGTCTGAAGCTATGGGGGTATCATCCCGAAAATCTGGATTTAAACTACTTATGAACCCCGATTAGTAAAAGAAAATTGCGGGAACAAATTTTTGCAATTTTATCGATTTTGTTTGTACATATTGACTGTGGACTATCGTTGAAAAGCTGCGTTCTTCTCCATGGACAAAACGACACATAGATTGGTTAAATAACAATAACATCCTTCCTGATCCAACTGCATTTAGATTAGATTTATTGAAGTTAGCCAAATCGCACAGAAAAGACAAAGTATATGAGGTGGACAATTTAATAAGAAGTCATGGGCATGGAGTATCGCAATTACCATCATACCACTGCGAGTTCAACCCTATTGAATTAATATGGGCCTATGCAAAAAAAATGTTACGATGACCACATTGGTAGAGATGGGTATGGAGATGATACAGTTCTTGCAATACGGACTGAAGCATTACAGCGATGTTTACCTGAAATTTGGAGCGGATGTGTTGCAAGCACTGTGACAAAGATTAAAGAATGATATGAACGTGAGAAAGTTCTATATCTAACTGCTGTAAGTTGCTTATAGATGTTTCGAACGATTGCAGTGATTCCAGTTCAGATACCGACACTGACTGATTAAATTGATTATTACTATTAATGTATACAGGATTCAGCTACACGCATAAACAGGATAGCAGCTTTCAATGAAACGGAAGTCGACTGTTATATTCAAAATTTCCAAGAAGTACAGAAGAAAAATAGAAGTTTCTCCCATAAACTAGAGCCCCTTGATGTAAAATGTGTTGCTGCACTAAAAAATGAATGTTATGTCGTTTTTTTCATAGAAAAATTTTCAAGGTCAAAGGATTTAGGATTTATGTTGGCATAACTTGGATTCTTTTAAAACATATATGTTGGTAAAATTTGTTTTAGTAACTTTATAGAACTAAAAATTGGTGGGGAATTTAAAATCTGGCATTAAAGTTCTATGTACATCAAAAGCTCTTGCTAATCTTTCGTAAACGTCTTCTTCTGGTGTGTTAGGATGCAGATCCAACAGTTCCTCTGCACACTTCAGAAATGCTTATTTTACATTTAATTTTAAAAGATTCCGTTTTTACGCATATTCAGTTTCAAAATAGAAAACCTGACAATTGCTGAAAATGTCGAACTTAAAAAAGAAAACACCAACATGAAGCAACGAATCGACCACTTGGAGCAATATTCCCGGTTGAACAGTGTGGAAATCCAGGGTGTTCCAGAAACAAATGATGAAAATGTCTTAGCTACAGTGAGCCGTGTTGCTCGTGCTGTTAACTTTTGTCTGGACAAAAACCTGATCGACGCCTGTCACCGGCTTGGACCACATGTACGTCGTCCTGACGAACCTAGAGGTATTATCCTGAAATTCACAAGTAGGTTAAGCACCAAAGATATAGATCCTGCTACCGTGCTACCCAAGCCTATCTATATTAATGAATCCTTGTCACCTTTCAACCGAAAACTATTTGCGGAATGTCGTGTTTACAAGAAAGCGCATAATGTTAAATTCCTCTGGATTAGAAATGGAAAGATTATGATTCGGAAAGAAGATCGCAGTCGTGTATTCGTAATAAAATCAGTTGCCGACCTCCACGATGTCCACTGATGCAAAGACCCATCATTTAAAAATTGTTTACCAAAATGTTCGAGGATTGGTGACTAAATGTAATACTTTTAAACTAAATTTAATTGCGACTCTTTCAGAATACGACGTAGTCGTATTGACAGAAACTTGGCTCTACCCCTCTATATTTGATAACGAATTATTCACAAATGAATTTCTAGTTTTTCGTAGAGACCGTAAACTCAATTCCGGCAAATCTAGGGGTGGTGGAGTCCTGGTTGCTGTAAAATCTAAATTTAAATGCTTAAGGTTGAGGAATTATAAAACCGAAAATGAAGATATTTGGGTTAAGATATACATGGAGGAGGTTTTGTTTTATATATGCTGTGTTTATTTTCCTCCTGACGCCTGCGATGTCAAATATGAGTTATTTTACGAATCATTCGATTCCAATTTTTTAAATGGAGAAAAAAATGTATATGTTTTTGGAGATTTCAATTTATTTAGTATTAGTCATAAGCTGCTGGGAATGCATGAGCAATTCATGGACTTGAATGGTTTGAGTCAATATAATAATATTTTTAATGCTAATAACCGACTACTTGATCTTGTTCTAGCACAACACCAGGTTGTAGTAGATCGTCATTATTCTCCGCTGGTTCCTGAGGATGTGCATCACCCCTGTTTAATGGCTAATATTGAATATGTACGAGTTGGCAAGCTGAATCCTTTCAATGTAGGTATTGGACAATACAATTTTAAACGAGCGAATTTTCTGGATCTTTATTATGAATTGCGTAATGTCCAATGGAATCTAGAGAGTGCTGATGATGTTGAACAAGCCACTGAAGCATTCTACAGCCAGTTTTATGCTATTTTGGACAGGTGCGTACCGAAAACTACTTTTAAAAAATCTATCTATCCTACATGGTTTACTACCAGTATAACAAAAAGCATAAAAAAGAAAGAAAGGTGTAGAAAATCGCTAAAGAAACAAGAGAATGTTTATTTACGTCAAACTTTCAATTATTTAATTGCCAAAATTAAACTTGAAATAAGAACTGCTTATCGAACTTACGTATTAAATGTGGAAGATAATATTAATAGCGATTCTAAAGCATTTTGGTCATTTTTAAAATCAATAAAACAAGATACCGCTGTGGAGAACTATATGGTTTATAAAAATAACACTCTAACTACGAATGAGGAAATTGTGAATGCGTTCTCCCAACATTTTAAATCGGTATTCCTTCCGAATCCATCAAGCTATAATGTTTCGTTCTCACACGCACTGCCTTTAATACATCACGATTGTTTCAATATGTCAAGTATAACTATTAAAGATGTTGAAGATGGATTTAAGGCCTTAGCTCCAAAGCGTTCGGTGGGACCGGATGGACTACCAGCCTATGTGTATAAAGCATGCTCAGAATTCTTCATAAAACCATTTCATCTTATATTTCATTTAATTTTGAAAACTAATCATGTTCCACAGAGCTGGAAAGTCACTAAAGTTTGTCCAGTTTTCAAGAATGGCAATAAAAATGACTGTGCTAACTACAGGCCTATAGCTCTGCTTTCAGTCACATGTAAAATCTTTGAGAGTGTGATCTACAAGTACCTATATTGTCTTATATAAAAAGTTATGTTTCTCCTTACCAGCATGGGTTTGTTCCTGGTCGATCCACAGTCACAAACCTTTTATCCTTTACACAAACTGCTAGCGGATCAATGTATAGTGGTGGGCAGTTGGACGTCATATATACTGACTTTTCTAAAGCATTCGACAGAGTTCACCACGATACATTATTAAAAAAACTTCATTCGTATTCTATTTCTGAATTTTTTTTTAAATTAATGGTATCTTATCTCTCGAATCGAAAGCAATATGTTGTCTATAATGGCAGTACATCAAATAACTATAATGCGACATCAGGAGTACCTCAAGGATCGAATCTAGGGCCTCTTCTTTTCCTTATATTAATTACTGATTTACCGGACTGTGTAAAGTACTCTGAGTGCCAAGTTTTTGCAGACGACTTCAAAATTTACAAAGTAATTTCTTCATTTCATGACTTTTCAAAATTGCAGGAAGACCTGAATCGTGTTGTGGATTGGTCGGAAAGGAATCACTTAAACCTCAATATCGCAAAATGTAGTTGTATTTCATACTCTCGAAGCCCAACACCGTTGCTTTATAATTATAATGTCAAAGGTAGCAACCTGACAAAGAATGATAGTATTAAAGATTTGTCAGTAGTCTTCGATAATAAGTTGACATTTAATCAGCACGTTCACAATTCCATTAAAAAAGCTTATCAGACTCTAGGTTTCATTTTGCGCAATGCTGCAAATTTTCGTCGTATATCGTCTTTTATTTGGTTATACACTTCTTATGTTCGACCCATTTTAGAATACGGCGCAATTATATGGTCTCCCTGCTACGAAGTTCATAAGAACGAAATTGAAAAAGTGCAAAAGAATATTCTAAGATTCATATATTATAAAAAACACGGAATTTTTCCTCTTGCGAAATCTTATGCATCTATGCTTCAAGAATTTAATTTTTGCAGTTTAGAAAAAAGGAGAGATCTTGCCTCTGCTCTGTTTACGTACAATGTTATCTACAGCAGGGTTGATGCATCCCAGATACTTCAATGCCTGATGCTAGCAGTTCCCTGCTACAATTATAGACATAGATCTACCTTCCACATACCTATTTGTCGCACAAATTATGCATTCAATTCACCCCTCCATAGAATTTCAAGAATTGCAAATCACTGCCACAATTCGGATATATTTCATGATAATATAAAGTTTTTAAAACACAAGCCACGCAAGTCCTGAATCGTGACGTGTAATACCTAAGCGATTAATTGTTTTCCTTTTTATTTTTTAATTTCTTGTACAACTTGTTAAATGTGTATTCGTTTATATTTGCGCAATTTGCTATGCTATATTCTGTTATTTCTGTTATGCTGCTGCTACTAAGATGAGCTAAATTGTTATAATTAAAATTATCTTTATTTTCATTATGTATTGTATTGTAACTGAGTTCACCGTCTTAAATTGTATTTTCAACCCGTTATTGGGCCTGGCCTGTCGGTTGAATAAATAAATAAATAAATAAATAAATTTAATTTTAAATGTCAAAATGACACAAGTCGTTTAGAGAAAAACCTGACGAAAATAAATTTTCTAATAATTTAAAAAAAGCAGTTTTGCCAATTTCATCTTGACCTTGAAAATTCTTATAGGAAAAAAACTTACTTTAGTCGCCATTGTAATTCTCTTTTAAAATCCAAGAATACAAACTCAGAATTTGAAGATAAGATAACGCCATGCGATGTGGCTGAGGTTTTTAAGTTAGCATACGACCAGGTTGCATATATTGAAAGAACAATTTCTAGATTCAAGGCTTGTGATATTTTCCGCTGAACTATAATAAGTTCAAGATGCCTCTTCATCTATGGCTTACCATACTTTTCTTGGACGTAATTTCTTTCTCCTTCTGTTTGGTATCCAGATATTTATTGTTTGAAGTAGACTGTTAGTCCTCATTCTTACCGTATACCTAACCACGATAATTGCTTTTCTTTCGATGTTATTTTGAAATTGTGGTTAACCATACCGCTTTCACACTATTGGATCAATCTGTAACGCTAGCCTTTGCAGCAACTTTTAATTATACATCAAAAATGTATTTAATTTGTTTAATTTGCCTGGTCTTCGAACTGAGAGAAGGATTTTTCGAGACGGGCATTCGCTGTCAAGATTTGAACGGGAACGCTTCGAACACCAAAATAACGTACATTTGAATTAAGTTGTATTCATATTCGGCAATTATATTTCGTTTGTTAATACAACTTTGTTTTAATTGCTTAATAATTTAACATAAGGCACAACCATGATTTGCACCAGCTGATACACTTCCCCGGAATAACAGGTATCTTGAAATTACTGTATTTTACGCATATTCTTGCAGAGTGCGAAACATAAACGAACCGCGACATTTTGCCGGCCCGTCCATTGCTTATCCCAAAAGTGACGTTCAAGATATCAGACATACATACAAGACAGCGTACCTTCAAAAGCAAGCCGCCAACCACACACACGTGGTAATTGGGTTGCAGACCAACTAGGAACGAAGTAAAACGTCCCCAGAAGAAGTCTTTAATTTATTAATATACATATCATTTGCTTAAGAATTAAATATTATTTTGTACAATTAGCTAAAAATATTACACTGTTGATATATAAATTGTGTTTTCCTGACCTTAACATTTGAGATTGAGTGAACTTTTCTTCGATTGAGCTATTTGAGGTAGAATTTAATAAAACTGTTTGAGCTTTTTCGAAATTAATGGAAGTCATAAATTACCAGGACTGAAGTTAAATTCGGAAGGTTGAAACGTTACAAATCGACATCATTAATTTCCTTGTGATTTTTTAAGATTGTTCCCTGTTTTCCAAGTTTCTCCTGTTTGGGAGCTGCCCATAAGTTTACCAACTTTTTTGCTTTGTTTGTGTTTAAAATTTTCTTTTGACAGACTATGCATCACAAGGAGTTAATAATGACATAATAAAGCGCAATACCTAGCCCCTTTTGCGCAAATGTCAACCTTACCTACTATCCTGTTTTTAGCTAACGAGGCTCTGATGACCAAATAAAGGCGAAATAACCTTAACATAAGATGCGGAACAAATGCCGCAATCATCCGGTGTAACCCGAAGCATGTCCGGAGGCTACCGTTGGCAGACCCACCACCAGACTCAATCACAATCTGAAGACACATGGTCTAAGATTAACTATGTAAAAAGGTTAAAGAAAGAAAGACTACAGAGCACAACTAGTAGCTAGCAAGATTAAGACAAGAATACAGAGAGGCCAACACCACAGTTAAGAGCTACAAGACGTGATAAAAGCAATGCATAGATCATCTCTTCATCTAGCACAACTAGCAGGGGAATTCAACAACGCACGAGAACCAATCGTGACCAAAGAGCTGTACACCATCATTTCTTCAAATTAACCCACTGTAGAAGAAATTAAGAAAGCAATTAACCAGCTAAAACTTTGAAAAACAGCCGGACCAGATAGTATTAGTATACCACCTGAGCCATTCATATTCACTGAAACAAAGGAGTGGAAGGCCGGTCTCATTATTAAACTCCTAAAGAACGGTGATCTTGGTGAGTGCCTAAATTGGCAAGGGATCTTCTCAATATGATAAATAAAATGATTCCCTTTATTATAAACGGACTGGCAGAGACTGTAGAATCCACCCTTTGCAATTAACAAGCAGATTTCAGACCTCATTGCTTAATAAGGTTATGTCCATTTTGTATCTTAACTGCTCATCAAATACTTCTTTTTCTTTTGCGACCAATTCCTGTACGTTTCATGTACTGATTTGTAACTTTTGTTGTAAAAATATTCTATCTTTGTTCTGACGTGATATTAATATTAATTCTAATTAGGTGCTTGATAATAATATTTAAGTTGATTTAAACTCTGATTGGACCATAGTATTTTAAGTGTAAACACTTCCAAACTGAATTTACCATTGTATTTTATTATTTTATCCACGACCACCACTAAAAGCAGGCCTTTTAGCGCTAGCTTTTTTCACTAAAATTATTGTCTCATACAAAATTTCAGATATATCGACGTACTTTTATGAAACCGTGTGCATTAGATGAAGTACTTTTGTGATAACATAGTTTCATAAAAGCCGTCAATATTTCTGAAATTTTTCATGAGATAATAATTTTACATTTTGAACAACTCTTCCTGTTGACATTTTGTCGTATTTAAAACAGAAGGGGTACTTTACCTGAAAAAACAATTGCTTTTATCTACCACTCGTGAAAGCTTATAAAGATCAATTCAACATTTTCGTATTAAGATTTTCGACTCAGAATTGTACAAGTAATATCGCTACCTGGAGCTTTTGCGCCAATTTGTATAGACCCTGTATAATATGGATTGTTGTGGTTGAAAGATAAAAATCTGGTGTGATACACGCACACAACTTCCTTTTACAGTGATCTTATAATTAACCAAAAATTTTATTTTAAATTTTTAAGCATTTGTCAAAAATTTTCAAAAATTACAAATTTTACAAAAGCGGTACAAAATAGAGTGTTAGTTCAAGAGACAAATTTTTCTCTAGAATTTTAAGCTTAATTAAAAAATGTAATAATATACTGGGTGTTCTATTTAAAATAGGAGTTAATAAAAAAAATAGAAAAAAAAGAAACCCATTTTAGAAGTAATCAACTGGAAAATCACCTATCTCACATCAATACACATTAAAAATGTAATATAAATGTAAAGTTAAAAAAAAATCGTTAAAGCCGTTTTTGAAAAAATCGAAAAAAACTGAAAAATCACAAGAGGAAACACCTACTTCCGGTTATGCGATTTTCTTCAAAAGCTTGCTGTCGCATCTACATAGTACACAAAACCTATATATGAAGTTTCAACGCCATACCTGTTTCCGTTTTGAGATATTCTGTTAACAGACACACAGACAGACAGACAGACACACAGACAGACACACAGACAGACAGACAGACAGACACACAGACAGACAGACAGACACACAGACAGACAGACAGACCAATGACAAAAAATATGTTTTTTGGGTTCAGGAAACTCTAAAACGTGAAGATCTGTTGAAAACTCAATTTATAATTTTTGGGGTGAATCCAATACTTCCTTTATTGTAAAAGGAAGTAAAAATATAAAACTAATAAATTTGGAAGATTACCACAATCAAATCTTGAAGCGTTTGGATAGAATTGGGTGTTAATTTTGAAATGAATAATGAAATTTAATTGAGACAATGAGTGAGGTAATTTGATAATGAAATAACATTTGAGTATACAAATTTGATGGTTGAGTTTAATTTTAATAAAGCTCAAGCCAAGGTTACAATTGACAAATGTATTTGTTTGAATGATCCTTTATCTAATAGACTTGTCTGTCCGTCCGTCCGGGAATGTTTTGGAATGGTCATGTCAGCTCAGGAACCGAATTTCAGTCACGTGACACTTCCGGTTTTCGAGAAATCACAAAAAGACCGTTTTTCAAATAGTACGCGTATAAAAATGTTTCGACCGACAAACGTAGCTGCGACCCTCTGCGCCTTAAATCCTCGATCGGTTAGGCAACCACTTTGACACCTTCCAGGTCTGGGTATAGTTTTTATTTAATACGCGTTCTATTTGAAAAACGGTCTTTTTTGTTTTTTTAAATGAGACATTTGTCTCACTGGACTGCTAGTAATAATTAATAGCATGTAATAATAGGATATTTAAAATAAATAAGTGTGCAATAAGAATTGTATCTAACAGGAATAAAAATTTTGTTTAATTAGTTACGAAAAACAACTAAAAAAAATGTACTTAAATTTTTGAAAACCCCTTTTTGACAATAAAAACTTGAAATAAATGGTTTATTTAGTATAATGGTTTAATGGGGTGTGAAGGTATAACGTTTAAATGAAGATATACAATCGGTGAAGAGATTGTACCATATAGTGAATTGGAAATAAATAACACAGACGATTATATTATTTGAATGGGATTTAGATTTATTGATACATACAAGATATAATTAGGATTCATTGGTGACATTTGTGGTTGCATGGAAGACGAGTTAGGCATTTGAAATGAAGTTGTCATAATTAGCTGATTTATTTGGATAATTTTATTGGGTATTGCTGGAGACATAGGACTATCTGCAGAATAAACAAGGTTAGATTTGGATCATCAATAATATTGAAACTTACCTGGAGTCGATTGGTGTGACGGTGACTTTTAAAAGGGAGCAGGACTGGATTCTAAGAACAGTAGGAGTTATTGACAGGATAGATGCAGTTCGAGGGTTGACGGACCATCATAGTTGTTACTGTTTGAGGAATAAGCGGTAGGCGTTGCAGACAGTCGACATCGGAAGCTGTTGTTGGTTGGGTTTTTACAGTGAAAGCTAGAGAAGCTTTAAGGTTTATGTAAAGAATTTATAAAAGCTTTTTAAATAACAATCAGTAAAAGAAAGTGTAAAAATAAACTTAATACAGTACTTACGTAGGTGAATTGATTGATATCTGTGTCGGTGTAGAGTATAATTGTCAATACCTGGTTTGAAAAGGTGTAGAAGTCAAGTTGACATTAAATGTCAATTATTAGTCAAAGATTTTTAAAATACAATTGATTATTCAACACTATAATGAACGAACCAATGAAAATTGTTCAATTTGTCAGAAACGGCCAATCAAAATTGACTGTCATTGAAAACACCTAGGGCCGGTTGCAGAAAGCAATGTTAAGTCTCGTGTTAGCTAACGCGACGTCAAAGTGAACAAAAACGAATCAAATCTCAAATGCTTATGGTAACTAATACATTAGTAAACAAAATTTGATGCGATTTTGTTCACTTTGACGCGACGTTAGCTAACACCAGACTTAACATCGCGTCAAAGTGAACAAAAACGAATCAAATCTCAAATGCTTATGGTAACTAATACATTAGTAAACAAAATTTGATGCGATTTTGTTCACTTTGACGCGATGTTAGCTAACACCAGACTTAACATTGCTTTCTGCAACCGGCCCCTAATGTCACAGTGTTTTCACGCTATCCCGATTGGTTTCAATGATTTCAATTTAGTGAGTAGCCTTTGACTGACATTTCACCAAAACGTCAAAGTGAAGTTTGTAAATCAGCGTCGTTCTAAAAACTCATAATAATCGTGTTGGAAGCTCCAGTATTGAATTAATAGTGGAACACGTTAAAAATGTGTGTTGTCGTCACGGTAAAGGTCATCTACCCATATTGTTGAATAATCTTTCCAAATACCACTCAAGGCAAAATTTTTTAAGAGAATTTTTTTCGTAAACATGCACATTATTGCAAATTTCTCTCAACAAAAACTGCTCAAATTCCACTCGACCTACGGTCTCGCGGAATTTTTAACGCAGTTTTGGTTTCGAGAAATTTAAACGCAATAATTTGCATGTCAACAGAAAAAATTCTCAAAAAATTTTCACCTTTTGTGGTATTACATTTGAAAATTCAATTAACAGATCACTAGATTGGCGAACCACCCTGATAAGAGTACTTACTTAAAAAAATTATTCAAAATACGTAATTGATTTGAAAATTTAAATAAGGGCTATCTGAAACTAAAGCTATTATATAAATATTAGCTGTTTAATGTGGTGCTTGTTGTCACTACAGTATATTATCAAAAATCTTGTATACCGTTCAGTGTAAGGTATAAATACATAACTAAATAACTACAGCTCAGCTAAAATAACACAATTTACAATTGTCTACCAATAATCAAAATAACTTCATTTTCTTATACATCGTATAAACTCCTGGCTCATTCTTTTTTGTTCTTTGGCAGTCTTCTCCCCTCACTCGAAGTCATTCCCTTTGCAATTAGGTTGCTACTATTTTACTAATGCAAACTATTAGAATTAAGAAGAGAAGAAAGCAATGGATATAGATATGAGAGAGAAGATTTGCCAGATCAAGCTGCGTTGAAATGCTGTTCCTATATATTTTCCCGCAGAACAATTCTTAAAGCAAGGAGAAATTCAGTAGTAGTATCTAATAATAACACCGAAAAAAGTATGAAATTGGTAGTATAGTCCACTTTTTTTGTTTTATGATTCAGGGTAGGCGTTGCATTTAAATTACTTTATCTATGATAGTGTGTAAAATTGCATTTTAGTTGGCAGTTTCAAGTTTGTAAAACGACTGTTTAATAACATGTTTTCATTAGTTTACGTCGCCAGTAGTAACTTGTTTAAAAGCTTTCATTAGGCACGTTGTCATTACCAACGTGTTTAAAATTTTTAAAACACGCAAATTTACGACCGGTTGCTGGTAATCCTAATTTACATTTAATTTTTTTTATATTTACCGTGTTTTCTAGATTCTATCGTAGATAAAATATTGTACGATACACATGCGTAAAGCATCTCTAGTCACTCGCGGGGCTTAAAACGCTCGTTCACTCGCGTTTTAACTCTACCCCACTCGTGTCTAAAGAGTATCTTTACGCACTTGTATCGTAAATTACTATTAACAGTGTACACAGTTTTAGTTACAAAATATACCTAACGTAAAAAGTAAGGTTGTTGGGAATGTCAAGTTGACACTTTCGGTAAAGATCTCTAACGCATAATAAAATGCCATGGAAAAGCATTGTTAACAGCAAAACTAAAGAATCTATGAAACGTTATTTTACTAATATAAAACACCTCAACGATAATTTAAGTTCAACAGCCACCATTAGAAGAATTGCTCAAATCTTTGAGGTAAGTAGGTTGTTATTAAGAATTAATCAGATATTAATTTTCTAACAACTTTTATCATGCTAGATTTCAAATGCAATTGTGTTTAACATTTTAAATAAAGCAAATTCACAACTCCAGCAAAGTATGAATAAGGAAAAAGAGTCTGTAGCGTGGGAGGGATATAGTTTTAGGGAGGATATTAAGCAGAAAATTTCGCATTTCATCGAAGAAAATGAGTTTTTACTTTGAATACTTTATGGAAATGTGCAAGAGAGGAACTAAATTACATTGCAAGTCATTTAAAAAGTTACCACACATTAAAAAAAGGGTTACAAGCACAACATCTGGAATGGAAGGAAACTATTGTCTAAGAAGGGTAATCTTATTATTAGGTTGAAAGAACCTGATATCGACTTGGAAGACGAGTTGTATTCCTCTTTGGAATCACTTTCCGAATAATTCTCCTGAAGTGTATCCATCTACATTCTAGTAAAGTACCATGTATTTATCTTTAAAATATGTTCTATCAGAGTATTTTGAAATACCTGCCATATGTTTAGCATAAATAATAACTTCTAAAATACAGATCTGCAAACAAAAATATAAGTCAATTTCTGGCCAGAAGTGACCCAAACAAATTAGAAATTATAATAAGTCTAAAGTAAATCCTAATTTATTTAAAACAGTTTCTGGCATACTTTAATGTCAATTGTTCAATAATTTTAGCCCTTATTAAGTATAATACTGTTTTTGCACTTTCAGGACTAAAGTTGGCACTTTAGTCACATTTCAGAGACTAACGTAGCTCATTTAATCTCTAGGGACTTTAGTAATTACTTTAGTCCCTAGGGACTGAAGTAAAAATGTTACAATAACTATGGTAAATGTATGTACACACGAGGTTAGTAGGTTAGGTTTTGATTGTTATTTAACACACACTGACGCAAAACTTAACCTGCAAATTTCGAATTTGACATAGACTGACAATACACTTCAGTACTGCCAACCGATTCAGGCTATCCAGGGCCTGCTGTAAAATCGTAGTTGTCAGTTTCCAAATTGACAGATTCCAAATTTTTCAAATGTTTGATGATAATCTTTCCAAAAGTGCAAAAAATAGCGTATATCACACGAGACTAAAGTGCCTAAATCCCTTGAGTGATTATTTCCCTCGGGCCCTACGGGCCCTGAGGAAATAATATTCACTCGCGAGATTTAGTAATGCACTTTAGTCCCTCATGATATAATATACTATTATAATTTTATACATTGACAGTTGTAACATGTTCTTGACGTTACTAGTGTTTTTCTTTGTAACCAACTACCTACACTGTTACAAAAATGCAAATGCTAAGCCTGTTCTGAATCATAAAGGAAAAAATAAACTATATGTACATGTTTTTATCTTTTTTAATACCCAGTAGTTTTTCCCATACATTTCGATAAAGTACTACCCGCAAATACAACCTAAGCTACAATTGAAATTATGGAAGTTGGTTCATGAGTGTACATGGAAGAAGATACAGTAGTATTAAAACTCAGGCAAGTTAAGATTCACACAAGAAAAACGAAAATTTGCACAAGAAATCAAAAACTTACAGAAATACATTCAGCGCGTTTTTGACGCCTTGCTGGTTGCTTAATTTTTGCGGTCACTATAAACACACGACACGTGTCCGCAATTGGTGGCAGTCAATGTCGAACTTCTCTAAGGTTCTAAGTATCAATTGCAAATCGTAAATAAGTATGATAGCCATTTTATTACAGTAAAAAGTGTCACGAATAAAAACCGGCAAATGTAACAAAATAGGTTTCTTACTCAAATCTCTAGTAGCTGATTACAGCGACTATTTCGGTGTAAACAGGGTGTCTATATTTTTTTGTGCCCGATGTGGTGCAGGTTTTTCTTCTGTCCGACGTGACAGGGGATATTTTTTGAGTCGGTTTTGATGCGCTATTGCATCGGGTTACTCATTGTTCTATGCATTTTTTTCTTCTGTTTTTAAAACTTGCTGTAGGGTATGTTCCCTATGGATTCTGCATTCTAGTGCTTTTCACTTCCCTTCTTCTGGACATTAATTCCGTCTCATTTGAGGATTTTTATTCCAAAGCCCTTCGCTTATTTGGATTTGGACTATGGTATTATAGAATATTGTGACCGTGGAAACACCTACAGTGTCCCTTTTAAAAACTTGTTTTCTTAGTGCTTTTTGTTTCTTGCTTGGGTGATTGGTTGGGCATGCAGGGAAGGTCACTGTTTGGGAACGACATTATCTAGTTCTTCCCCTTTGTAACGTAGTAGGGTGGTTGGTTGGGTATGCAGGGTAGGTCACCATTGAGGAGCAACGTCATCTTCTTCTCTCTCTAGCCATGTCTTGGGTGGTTGGTTGTGCACTGCAGGGATGGTCACTTTAGGGAGCACTTTCATCTTGCTTTCCCTCTAAGCAACGCTAGCAGTTGGGGTCGTTTTTCTCCATATTTTGGGATTTTTTTAAGAGTGCTCTCCCCATCCGTGCTTGTGTTCGCTTAGGACCTTAACGGTTTGATTTTCAGGTCGTTGTTCATGGCTTGTTAGCTATGTTGTTTTTATGTGATTTTTAGAGAGACGAGTTTATACTTGTTTGGGGTTTTTTTAATTTTATTGTTATTTGGGTTGGTTTTTTCGCACTTGTGGAGATTTTTGGGGGTTGGGGCAAGCGATTGTGTTGCCATCCGACTCAGTAAGGGAGCCACATTCAGTCCGTCTCCGGCGCGCCTTTTCCATCTAGCTGCGACGAGCTGAATGCCCGAGCGGGGTTTGGTGGTTATGCGGTCGTTCCCTCCGGCTTCTGGGGTCTCTACCTAAATTCGGTGCGGGTATGGTACAAATACTAATTGGGACTTGGAACGTGAGAGGAATTTTTGTAGAGGGGGCTTTGAAGAACTTATCGAGTGAAGCAAAAAGATATAAAATGGATGTTATTGCACTACAAGAGACCAAGCAGATCGGGAGTGAAATAATGGAGATGGGAGACTACGTACTATTCAAAAGTAGCGGAGCTAATAGAATGTGAGGAACAGGGTTTCTAATAGCGAATAGGATTAAGCATACAGTAATAAGTTTTAGACCAATAAATGAAAGGATGTGTATTATAAGGTGTAGAGGCAAGTACAGAAAGCTAACAATAATAAATGTGCATGCGCCGACTGAAGACAGTGGGGAGGAAGAGAAAGAGCAATACTATGAAATGCTAGAAGAAGAATATGAAAAAGTAGCGAATTATGATCTAAAAATAATTATAGGAGACTTCAACGCGAAGGTGGGAAGAGAGGAAAAATACAAGCCAGTGATAGGTAGCTACAGTAAGCATGACATTAGTAACGAGAACGGGGAATTATTAATCGAATTCGCAACCAGAAGAGGGCTACAAATAAGAAGTAAGTGCTTCGCCCACAAGGAAGTGCACAAAGGGACATGGGTAGCGCCAAACAGAAGAACTATTAATCAAATTGACCATGTAATAATCGAAAAAAAATTAGCAAAACAAATCATAGACGTAAGAAGCTACAGAGGTGCGGAGGCAGACACGGATCACTACTTGGTAAGGGCAACGGTCAGGCAGGAGATGCCAATGGTAGCTAAACCTAAATATGAAAGAAGGAAATTATATGACATACAGAGTTTGACAGAAAAGGAAATGCAAAGAAGGTACTCCCAGGGAATAGAGAACCGAATGTTACATGGAGAAGAACTAAATATAGAAGAAAGATGGGAAAAAATAGAAAGTACGGTACATAAGGTGGCGGAAGACATCCTAGGAAAGGTCCAAACGACAATCAAGAATAGGTGGTTTGATAAAGATTGTAAAAATGCAGTAGACGAAAGAAGAAGGTTAAGAATGAGGATGTTACAAAATGAAACCGATGAAAATTGGGAAAGGCATAAACAACAAAAAACACTAGTGAACAGGCTATGTAGACAGAAGAAAAGAGCACACTATGCTAAAAAGGTGGAAAAATTGGAAGAAAATTATAATAGCAGAGAAATAAAAAACTTCTACAAAGGGATAAGAGAAATTAAAAAGGGTTACCAGACAAATAACACATTTTGTAAGGATAAAAATGGAAGGTTAATTGGGGGGAAAGAGGAAGTATTGAATAGGTGGAGAGAGCACTTTAAGGAAGAACTTAACGTAAGGGAAAACGGTATGGAAATACAGAAACATCAACAAATGGGACACATAACCAGGAAGCAAGTAGAGCCGCCACCGGATCTAACGGAAGTAGAAGAAATAATAAGAAATTTAAAAAACGATAGGAGTCCCGGCAACGATGATATAAAAGGGGAAATGACCAAATATGGAGGAGAGTGCTTACACAGAGAAATACATGAACTGATAAAAGTAATATGGGAAAAAGAAAAAATGCCCACGGAATGGACAAAAGCAATAATATGTCCCATACATAAGAAGGGGGATAGAACACGTTGCGACAATTACAGGGGAATAGCACTAGTAGGAGTAGTCTATAAGATCTTGGCCAGAACAATCACCAATAAACTAAAAACATATGCCGAACCTAGAGTAGGAGAGTATCAGGCGGGATTCAAAAAGGATAAATCTACAACCGACCAGATTTTTTCCCGTAGAGGCATTCAATCAAGTTTTTGGGAGCATAATGTGGAGTTATATTTGCTTTTAATAGACTTTAGAAAAGCATACGACAGCATCATAAGAGAGCAGCTATTCAACGCAATGACACAAATAGACGTTCCACAAAAGATAGTCAGTCTAGTCAGAATGACACTGAAAGACACGGAATAACAGGTCAGAGTCCAAGGTACAAAGTCAGAACAGTTCACAGTCAACAACGGATTAAAACAGGGTGATCCAATGTCAGCACTGCTTTTTAATCTAGTATTAGAAATGGTGATCCGAGATGCAGAAATAAACAGGACTGGAACGATCTACAACAGAATGCATCAATGTTTGGCATACGCGGATGATGTGACATTAATAGCAAGGTCAAAGAGAGAACTGAAAGACATAGTAGAAAGGTTGCAGAAATCGGCAAAGAAGTACGGGCTAATAATAAACACCCAAAAAAGCAAATACATGAAAATGGGAAGAAATGGTATGGAAGAGGACCAGTTAATAGTAAAGGACGAAAACAACGAGGAATATAAATTTAAAAGTGAAGAGTGCGTTTCTTATCTAGGAGTAAGGTTTAAACAGGAAAGTGAGTGCACGGAGGAAATAAAAGCGCGAATAATAGCCGGAAGTAGAAGTGCAGCGGCAGTAAGATCGCTCTTAAAATCAAAAAGTGTATCCAGGAATGTAAAGCTAAGAGTGTATAAGACGATAATAAGGCCGGCAGTGATATATGCGAGTGAGGCATGGGTATTAAATAAAAGAGACCAACTAAGGCTATGTGTGTGGGAGAGGAAAATACTAAGGGGAATATACGGTGGTAAAAAGGTGGCAGGCGAATGGCAAAGGCGGAATAACCAGGAAATACGGGAACTATATGGAGAGCCGGACATTGTGAGCGTAGTGAAATCGCGTAGAATTAGGTGGCTCGAACACATAGCGCGTATGGAAGCCGGAAGAATACCCAAAGAGGTGCTATCCGGAAGAGTGGATAACAGTAGGGGCAGGGGAAGACCAAGGAGGAGGTGGATCGACTGCGTAGAGGACGACCTGAGGAAGCTGAAGGTTAGGAACTGGAGACAGGAAGCCACAAATAGAAGCAAGTGGAAAACGATCGTCAATGAAGCCTTGGGCCTACACGGCCCGTAGCGGTAAATATATATATATACAGGGTGAGTTTTTTTTCATTATCACTATAGGGATCTCAGAAACCGTGAAAGATAGAAAGTTGGTTAAATGGAGAAAGAATTGCAGTTTTATGAGCTTATTCGAGATGTGCTTTTGTTTCTTTGAAAAAATCCAAGGCCTACTAGATACAAGCAAAAGATTAAAATAAATTAATTTCTTAAAGTCGGTCTAGCACCGTTATTATTGAAAATAGAAAAAAATAATAAGAATAAAAGTTTTAGCTATTTTTACGATGTTTATCTTACATTTATTAGTTTTCTTCTAGCTTTCATAGTTTTTGAGTTATAACATTAAGTTGCATTTTTTTAAATAGCAATCATAGTTGGCTTAGACATTTCTAAAAAGAGCATATCTCGTTTGCTAAATGGAGAAAGAATTGCAGTTTTATGAGCTTATTCAAAGTGTGCTTTTGTTTCTTTTAAAAAATCCAAGGCCTACTAGATATAAGCAAAATAATAAAATTACTTAATCTTTTAAAGCTTGTCTAGCGCCATTATTAATGAAAATAAAAGAAATAATAAGAATAAAAGTTTTAGCTATTTTTAGGGTGTTTATCTTACACTTATTAATTTCCTTCTAGCTTTCATAGTTTTTGTTTTCGTCATTTTCTTATTACGAAAATTATTATAAAAGAATTATTTGTCAAAATAGGTATAACAAACCTTATGTCATTTTAACCGGAAAAGTGAGCTCTTTTTAGAAATGTCTAAGCCAACTATGATTGCTATTTAAAAAAATGTAACTTAATGTTATAACTCAAAAACTATGAAAGCTAGAAGAAAACTTATAAGTGTAAGATAAACACCGTAAAAATAGCTAAAACTTTTATTCTTATTATTTTTTTCTATTTTCAATAATAATGGCGCTAGACCGACTTTAAGAAATTAAATAATTTTAATATTTTGCTTGTATCTAGTAGGCCTTGGATTTTTTCAAAGAAACAAAAGCACATCTCGAATAAGCTCATAAAACTGCAATTCTTTCTCCATTTAACCAACCTTCTATCTTTCACGGTTTCCGAGATCCCTATAGTGATAATGAAAAAAAACTCACCCTGTATATGGTTTTTAGGATGTTTTCCTGGGTTTTCACCCGAATCTTTTTGTCGCAGTACTTAATGTGTTTAATTTTTCAAGATAATTTTTTCCCTCTTATACTTTTTTTGATATTGGGTTACCTTAGATTTACAGTGAGTGATGATGATGCGGTGCGAGTTCTTCGGATGTTTGTGAGTTTCTCGGATGTTTGTAGTAGAGTGGATTGTGTCCTATGTGATGCAGTCGGTTTTTGCTGTGTTCATATTTGTTGTGTATTACTGTGTATTCATATTTGTTACGATTAAACCGTTCTACATCATACAGCGTCAGAAGTGGGGTTGAAGACTGTATTCGGTGAGTACGTTCAAATTACGATTAAGAAGCATGAGCTCGTACGATAGCTGCTGTAAACGCTCCAGGGAAGCATCGCCGGAATCGCAAACGTATCGCTCTGCCGGTAGCGACTTGCAAATCCCTGCAATATATCCGTCGGCTTCTCAAAGTCCGCTCGTGTCGCAAGCAAACGAATGTAATACCTATGTACAGTTTTCACAATATCCCATACAACCGCTAACAATGCCTCCGTCATGTCCTAACGTGCAAACGACGTTTACGATCTCGCAGACCCAGAACGTTCCGGCCGCAGAGATGACGTCGACGATGCAAGCGCTTTTCTCGCCACTCTTTCAAGCCTGCGCTGCTAGTTCACACGTGCCTGTTTATCAATCAGGGGCGGACTGGCTGGGGGGCAGGGAGGCAAAGTCCCCCCGGGCCCTCATACCCCACGAATGCGGGCCTCTGCTCACCCCCAGTTTAAAATCTAGGTACATACATACTTCAGAAAAAATATTGTGAAGAAAATATCCATGTATTGTGTCAAGTATTATTTGTAGTGGTAAAATTAATAGGAGGAATACTAAAAATTTATTTAGCTTACTAAGTCGACTAGCGACAGTTTCCGGCTAATCTTAAAGTGGGTGGATATTTGGTGAACATGAGCTATCTACTGTTCATGTTCCCACGTCAAAATAAAAGAAAAATAAAAAAAATAACAAACTGGGTTGTGGGCTCAGGAAAAAGCCCTTAAGCGGAGTTTTGCAGGTGATAATTGTCTACATCCTGCAGTATTGTTTGCATTAGAGAAAATAATGGAAAGTAAATTTGATTTAAAAAAACTAGTTCTGAAGCAAATGTAGTTTTGATTTTTTTTAAATTTGGTCCTACTCGTAGACTACAATATGCTAAGTCTGTAGCATTTGCAAATTTATTTTTAAAGAACGAATATGTATTATTGCTTAGCCGCACACAGGTTTCTTGTGAAAGGGCGCTAAATAAATTTAAAATAAGCACATCGCGATTATGGATGTTTTTCAAAACTTATTAGAGGCCTTTATGATTATAAGTGTTGATAAAGATGTCTTCGAGTCTCTCGATTTTTATCACATTTAAAAAAAAAATAAATGATTATCCCTACTCTTCGCCAATATTTTAACCTGCTAACTTGGTATTGAAATGGCAAATACATTTTTACTTGCCTGGTCTGAAAGACGAAGGTAGTACTGCAATTGTAAAAAAATCACCTTCGGAGATTTTTCACATCTTCATATTTCAGGGTCTCTATATGACGAAAAACATGTTTTCTTAAATCCATATGTCTATCTGTCAATATGTCTGTTTATCCATCTGTCTGTCCGCCTGTTGGCGGCATTGCTCAAAAATCATTTTTTGGAAGAAGACGATACTAAATATTTGTCATACGAGTTATATATGTATCGAACTCGAGACCCAATATATTTTCGGTCAAATATATACAGGGTAAGCACCTTAAACAATAAAATGTTGCCTATTTTTGCTTTAACGAAGGAATAGTTAAAATTAATAATTTGCACATAGCTTAAATTTTTACCCTTAATGGTAATGGAACCCAAAATGTTGCGTAAATATTGTAAAATGTATAGATATGCAGAGATCGATGCATCCCTTATATTTTATTTTTATTTATTTATTTACACCAATAAAACGGGGCATGCCCAATTACATTATTGGCGGTTCAGGCCTCTTACCGTATATACTAGTATAATATAAAAAATAAAAAGTACAAACTAATAACTAAAAATTTAAATTTAGAAGCTAATAATACCTAATTACAAATTAAAAACTAAACATTTCTACTATTGGTTCAGGTTTCATAGAAATGGCTGCAATCAAACTTTATTATAATAATACATATTAACTTTTTTTCTAGAGAATGTAGGCTTTATGTTAAATAGATTGTTTTCTGAATGGTGAACATATGCATTGGTGGTTATAATTATTCTTATCATAGGCGAGTGAAGTCTGTAATTCCTTCGATATGCAGGTACAGTCGTGTGCAAATAAATCTGGGACAGTGTTTTTTTCACATGCAGATTCAGTTAAGAATTGAAGAATATCTCCATGGATTTCCTGCTATCAGAAAGAGTTACATTAAACTTTAAGGTACTGAAACCCGTAACTCTCTCTGATAAGAGGAAATCCATGGAAATATTCTTCAAATTCTTAACTGAATCTGCATGTGAAAAAAACACTGTTCCAGATTTATTTGCACACGACTGTACATGGAATATATTTTTTGTTCTAGTTCTATGTGCCGGTATATAAAGTCTGACAATAGAAGTCTGTTGTTTAACAATTTATTTAGAAAACAAACGTCAGCCACTTCTCTTCTGTATTTTAAGTATAAATGCAGAAGTAAATAAATGTAACTCGCACGAGGGAAGTTCCGTGTAAACCCCTTTACAGATTTGTACTAACTACTTTCTGCATTTTCATTAATATTAGGTAAGTATCCAGGTTTTTACGAACGGGCAGGGGCCTTTTAAGGCTGAAGTCCCCCCGGGCCTTTCCCTTGCCAGTCCGCCCCTGTTATCAATCGATGCCTTCATCGTCGTTCTATCCCTATCAGTGGCAACAATTGCCGCAAATGTCGAATTACATGCCACAAGCTTTTGTCAATTGTCAACAACCGCAACCTCCATCTGTAGCGGATACGATTTTACAGTTGCAACAGCAAGTAGCCATGTTACGATTACAACTATAAAATTTGTCGCAGCAAACAACTATGGATGCGCAGAACCATTGGTTTGGCGCCGAAATTCAAAATGAGACATTAGAATTCGACCCCGTATCTGACAATATTACCTCTGAACGGTTTATAGAATCCGTTGAAAATGTTAAATCGCTTTACGGTTTAGATTATCGCAGTTTAATCATTTATACGAAAGCAAAACTACGAGGCACGGCGAAACTGTGGAAAGAATCCGAGCCAAACATCTACAACTGGCAGTATTGTAAACAACGGTTTTTAAACAACTTTGCTGCTCATGTTCATTCCATAGACGTGCATCGCAGATTACGAGACCGCAAACAAAATCTTGATAAATCCCTTCGAAAGTACGTGTTTACGATGAAAGCTATAGCTATTCAAAATATTGACGAGTATAGTCTAGTAAATTACATTGTGCAAGGATTACGGGACCACGAATTAGCGAAGCAATTTTATACAAATTCACCGCTTACATCAACTGAACTATTCTTTTAAGAAATCTCGGAAAAACTTGCAGCCAAAAGAAAAAGACTCGAAATACTCCTTTATTGCTAATAAGGGAAAAACCATAGAAAAACCGGAATTGAAAATAGGCGTTAGTCAGCCTGCGAAAAATCAAACAACTGCAAATGTTTCATTCAAAGCGAGCGACAAAGCAATCTGCCCGTTTTGCACAGACGGCGTGCATCGCATGAAAGGCTGCCCTAAGGTCGAATGCGTAAAATGCCATGCGAAAGGTTATC
>CALNHX010012612.1:0-23755 GCA_940337035.1 Agriotes lineatus
CCCCAAAGGTCACCAAAGGTCACCAAAGGTCACCAAAGGTCACCAAAGGTCACCCCAAAGGTCACCAAAGGTCACCCCAAAGGTCACCAAAGGTCACCCCAAAGGTCACCAAAGGTCACCAAAGGTCACCAAAGGTCACCCCAAAGGTCACCAAAGGTCACCAAAGGTCACCAAAGGTCACCCCAAAGGTCACCAAAGGTCACCAAAGGTCACCAAAGGTCACCAAAGGTCACCAAAGGTCACCAAAGGTCACCAAAGGTCACCAAAGGTCACCAAAGGTCACCCCAAAGGTCACCAAAGGTCACTCCAAAGGTCACCAAAGGTCACCCCAAAGGTCACCAAAGGTCACCAAAAGTCACCAAAGGTCAAAAAAGGTCACCCCAAAGATCACCAAGGGTCACCAAATGTCACCCCAAAGGTCACCAAGTCACCCCAAAGGTCACCCCAAAGGTCACCAAGGGTCACCAAAGGTCACCCCAAAGGTCACCAAAGGTCACCAAAAGTCACCCCAAAGGTCACCAAAGGTCACCCCAAAGGTCACCAAAGGTCACCCCAAAGCTCACCAAAGGTCACCCCAAAGGTCACCAAAGGTCACCCCAAAGGTCACCAAAGGTCACCAAAGGTCACTCCAAAGGTCACCAAAGGTGACCAAAGGTCACCAAAGGTCACCAAAGGTCACCCCAAAGGTCACCAAAGGTCACCCCAAAGGTCACCAAAGGTCACCAAAGGTCACCAAAGGTCACCCCAAAGGTCACCAAAGGTCACCCCAAAGGTCACCAAAGGTCACCCCAAAGGTCACCAAAGGTCACCAAAGGTCACCCCAAAGGTCACCAAAGGTCATCAAAGGTCACCCCAAAGGTCACCAAAGGTCACCCCAAAATTCACCAAAGGTCACCCCAAAGGTTACCAAAGGTCACCTCAAAGGTCACCCCAAAGGTCACCAAAGGTCACCAAAGGTCACCCCAAAGGTCACCAAAGGTCACCCCAAAGGTCACCAAAGGTCTCCCCAAAGGTCACCAAAGGTCACCAAAGGTCACCAAAGGTCACCCCAAAGGTCACCAAAGGTCACCCCAAAAGTCACCAAAGGTCACCCCAAAGGTCACCAAAGGTCACCAAAGGTCACCCCAAAGGTCACCAAAGGTCACCAAAGGTCACCAAAGGTCACCAAAGGTCACCAAAGGTCACCAAAGGTCACCCCAAAGGTCACCAAAGGTCACCAAAGGTCACCAAAGGTCACCAAAGGTCACCAAAGGTCACCAAAGGTCACCCCAAAGGTCACCAAAGGTCACCCCAAAGGTCACCAAAGGTCACCCCAAAGGTCACCCCAAAGGTCACCAAAGGTCACTAAACGTCACCCCAAAGATCACCAAGGGTCACCAAAGGTCACCCCAAAGGTCACCAAAGGTCACCAAAGGTCACCAAAGGTCACCAAAGGTCACCAAAGGTCACCAAAGGTCACCCCAAAGGTCACCAAAGGTCACCAAAGGTCACCCCAAAGGTCACCAAAGGTCAGCCCAAAGGTCTCCAAAGGTCACCAAAGGTCACCAAAGGTCACCAAAGGTCACCAAAGGTCACCCCAAAGGTCACCAAAGGTCACCCCAAAAGTCACCAAAGGTCACCCCAAAGGTCACCAAAGGTCACCTCAAAGGTCACCAAAGGTCACCCCAAAGGTCACCAAAGGTCACCCCAAAGGTCACCGAAGGTCACCGAAGGTCACCAAAGGTCACCAAAGGTCACCCCAAAGGTCACCATAGATCACCAAAGGTCACCAAAGGTCACCAAAGGTCACCCCAAAGGTCACCAAAAGTCACCCCAAAGGTCACCAAAGGTCACCCCAAAGGTCACCAAAGGTCACCAAAGGTTACCCCAAAGGTCACCAAAGGTCACCAAAGGTCACCCCATAGGTCACCAAAGGTCACCCCAAAGGTCACCAAAGGTCACCCCAAAGGTCACCAAAGGTCACCCCAAAGGTCACCGAAGGTCACCGAAGGTCACCAAAGGTCACCAAAGGTCACCCCAAAGGTCACCATAGATCACCAAAGGTCACCAAAGGTCACCAAAGGTCACCCCAAAGGTCACCAAAAGTCACCCCAAAGGTCACCAAAGGTCACCCCAAAGGTCACCAAAGGTCACCAAAGGTTACCCCAAAGGTCACCAAAGGTCACCAAAGGTCACCCCATAGGTCACCAAAGGTCACCTCAAAGGTCACCAAAGACCACCCCAAAGGTCACCAAAGGTCACCAAAGGTCACCCCAAAGGTCACCAAAGGTCACCCCAAAGGTCACCAAAGGTTACCCCAAAGGTCACTAAAGGTCACCCCAAAGGTCACCAAAGGTCACCAGAGGTCACCAAAGGTCACCAAAGGTCACCCCAAAGGTCACCAAAGGACACCCCAAAGGTCACCAAAGGTCGCCAAAGGTCACCCCAAAGGTCACCAAAGGTCACCCCAACGGTCACCAAAGGTCACCAAAGGTCACCCCAAAGGTCACCAAAGGTCACCCCAAAGGTCACCAAAGGTCACCAAAGGTCACCCCAAAGGTCACCAAAGGTCACCAAAGGTCACCCCAAAGGTCACCAAAGGTCACCAAAGGTCACCCCAAAGGTCACCAAAGGTCACCCCAAAGGTCACCAAAGGTCACCCCAAAGGTCACCAAAGGTCACCAAAGGTCACCCCAAAGGTCACCAAAGGTCACCCCAAAGGTCACCCCAAAGGTCACCAAAGGTCACCAGAGGTCACCAAAGGTCACCAAAGGTCACCCCAAAGGTCACCAAAGGTCACCCCAAAGGTCACCAAAGGTGACCAAAACTCACCAAAGGTCACCAAAGGTCACCCCAAAGGTCACCCCAAAGGTCACCAAAGGTCACTCCAAAGGTCACCAAAGGTCACCAAAGGTCACCCCAAAGGTCACCAAAGGTCACCAAAGGTCACCCCAAAGGTCACCAAAGGTCACCAAAGGTTACCAAAGGTCACCAAAGGTCACCCCAAAGGTCACCAAAGGTCACCCCAAAGGTCACCAAAGGTCACCCCAAAGGTCACCAAAGGTCACCAAAGGTCACCCCAAAGGTCACCAAAGGTCACCCCAAAGGTCACCAAAGGTCACCAAAGGTCACCCCAAAGGTCACCAAAGGTTACCCCAAAGGTCACCAAAGGTCACCCCAAAGGTCACCAAAGGTCAAAAGAGGTCACCAAAGGTCACCAAAGGTCACCCCAAAGGTCACCCCAAAGGTCACCAAAGGTCACCAAAGGTCACCCCAAAGGTCACCAAAGGTCACCCCAAAGGTCACCAAAGGTCACCCCAAAGGTCACCAAAGGTCACCAGAGGTCACCAAAGGTCACCCCAAAGGTCACCAAAGGTCACCCCAAAGGTCACCAAAGGTCACCAAAGGTCACCAAAGGTCACCCCAAAGGGCACCAAAGGTCACCAGAGGTCACTCCAAAGGTCACCAAAGGTCACCAAAGGTCACCCCAAAGGTCACCAAAGGTCACCCCAAAGGTCACCAAAGGTCACCAAAAGTCACCAAAGGTCACCAAAGGTCACCCCAAAGGTCACCAAAGGTCACCCCAAAGGTCACCAAAGGTCACCCCAAAGGTCACCAAAGTTCACCAAAGGTCACCCCAAAGGTCACCAAAGGTCACCCCAAAGGTCACCAAAGGTCACCCCAAAGGTCACCAAAGGTCACCTCAAAAATCACCAATGGTCACCAAAGGTCACCCCAAAGGTCTCCAAAGGTCACCCCAAAGGTCACCAAAGGTCATCAAAGGTCACCAAAGGTCACCAAAGGTTACCCCAAAGGTCACCATAGGTCACCAAAGGTCACCCCAAAGGTCACCAAAGGTCACCCCAAAGGTCACCAAAGGTCACCACAGGTCACCAAAGGTCACCAAAGGTCACACCAAAGGTCACCAAAGGTCACCCCAAAGGTCACCAAAGGTCACCCCAAAGGTCACCAAAGGTCACCCCAAAGGTCACCAAAGGTCACCAAAGGTCACCAAAGGTCACCCCAAAGGTCACCAAAGGTCACCCCAAAGGTCACCAAAGGTCACCCCAAAGGTCACCAAAGGTCACCTCAAAGGTCACCAAAGGTCACCCCAAAGGTCACCAAAGGTCACCAAAGGTCACCCCAAAGGTCACCAAAGGTCACCAAAGGTCACCAAAGGTCACCAAAGGTCACCCCAAAGGTCACCAAAGGTCACCCCAAAGGTCACCAAAGGTCACCCCAAGGGTCACCAAAGGTCACCTCAAAGGTCACCAAAGGTCACCCCAAAGGTCACCAAAGGGTCACCAAAGGTCACCTCAAAGGTCACCAAAGGTCACCAAAGGTCACCCCAAAGATCACCAACGGTCACCCCAAAGGTAACCAAAGGTCACCCCAAAGGTCACCAAAGGTCACCAGAGGTCACCAAAGGTCACCAAAGGTCACCCCAAAGGTCACCAAAGGTCACCCCAAAGGTCACCAAAGGTCACCAGAGGTCACCAAAGGTCACCAAAGGTCACCCCAAAAATCACCAAAGGTCACCCCAAAGGTCACCAAAGGTCACCAAAAGTCACCAAAGGTCACAAAAGGTCACCAAAGGTCACCAAAGGTCACCCCAAAGGTCACCAAAGGTCACCGAAGGTCACCCCAAAGGTCACCAAAGGTCACCCCAAAGGTCACGAAAGGTCACCCCAAAGGTCACCAAAGGTCACCTCAAAGGTCACCAAAGGTCACCCCAAAGGTCACCAAAGGTCACCAAAAGTCACCCCAAAGGTCACCAAAGGTCACCAAAGGTCACCCCAAAGGTCACCAAAGGTCACCCCAAAGGTCACCAAAGGTCACCCCAAAGGTCACCAAAGGTCACCAGAGGTCACCAAAGGTCACCAAAGGTCACCCCAAAGGTCACCAAAGGTCACCCCAAAGGTCACCAAAGGTCACCCCAAAGGTCACCAAAGGTCACCCCAAAGGTCACCAAAGGTCACCAAAGGTCACAAAAGGTCACCAAAGATCACCCCAAAGGTCACCAAAGGTCACTCCAAAGGTCACCAAAGGTCGCCAAAGGTCACCCCAAAGGTCACCAAAGGTCATCAAAGGTCACCAAAGGTCACCAAAGGTTACCCCAAAGGTCACCATAGGTCACCAAAGGTCACCCCAAAGTTCACCAAAGGTCACCCCAAAGGTCACCAAAGGTCACCACAGGTCACCAAAGGTCACCAAAGGTCACCCCAAAGGTCACCAAAGGTCACCCCAAAGGTCACCAAAGGTCACCCCAAAGGTCACCAAAGGTCACCCCAAAGGTCACCAAAGGTCACCAAAGGTCACCAAAGGTCACCCCAAAGGTCACCAAAGGTCACCCCAAAGGTCACCAAAGGTCACCCAAAGGTCACCAAAGGTCACCTCAAAGGTCACCAAAGGTCACCCCAAAGGTCACCAAAGGTCACCAAAGGTCACCCCAAAGGTCACCAAAGGTCACCAAAGGTCACCAAAGGTCACCAAAGGTCACCCCAAAGGTCACCAAAGGTCACCCCAAAGGTCACCAAAGGTCACCCCAAAGGTCACCAAAGGTCACCCCAAAGGTCACCAAAGGTCACCTCAAAGGTCACCAAAGGTCACCCCAAAGGTCACCAAAAGGTCACCAAAGGTCACCTCAAAGGTCACCAAAGGTCACCAAAGGTCACCCCAAAGATCACCAACGGTCACCCCAAAGGTAACCAAAGGTCACCCCAAAGGTCACCAAAGGTCACCAGAGGTCACCAAAGGTCACCAAAGGTCACCCCAAAGGTCACCAAAGGTCACCCCAAAGGTCACCAAAGGTCACCAGAGGTCACCAAAGGTCACCAAGGGTCACCCCAAAGGTCACCAAAGGTCACCCCAAAGGTCACCAAAGGTCACCAAAGGTCACAAAAGGTCACCAAAGGTCACCAAAGGTCACCCCAAAGGTCACCAAAGGTCACCGAAGGTCACCCCAAAGGTCACTAAAGGTCACCCCAAAGGTCACGAAAGGTCACCCCAAAGGTCACCAAAGGTCACCCCAAAGGTCACCAAAGGTCACCTCAAAGGTCACCAAAGGTCACCCCAAAGGTCACCAAAGGTCACCAAAAGTCACCCCAAAGGTCACCAAAGGTCACCAAAGGTCACCCCAAAGGTCACCAAAGGTCACTCCAAAGGTCACCAAAGGTCACCCCAAAGGTCACCAAAGGTCACCAGAGGTCACCAAAGGTCACCAAAGGTCACCCCAAAGGTCACCAAAGGTCACCCCAAAGGTCACCAAAGGTCACCCCAAAGGTCACCAAAGGTCACCCCAAAGGTCACCAAAGGTCACCAAAGGTCACCAAAGGTCACCAAAGATCACCCCAAAGGTCACCAAAGGTCACTCCAAAGGTCACCAAAGGTCGCCAAAGGTCACCCCAAAGGTCACCAAAGGTCACCCCAAAGGTCACCAAAGGTCACTCCAAAGGTTACCAAAGGTCACCAAAGGTCACCCCAAAGGTCACCAAAGGTCACCAAAAGTTACCAAAGGTCACCAAAGGTCACCCCAAAGGTCACCAAAGGTCACCCCAAAGGTCACCAAAGGTCACCCCAAAGGTCACTAAACGACACCCCAAAGATCACCAAGGGTAACCAAAGGTCACCCCAAAGGTCACCAAAGGTCACCCCAAAGGTCACCAAAGGTCACCTCAAAGGTCACTAAACGTCACCCCAAAGATCACCAAGGGTCACCAAAGGTCACCCCAAAGGTCACCAAAGGTCACCAAAAGTCACCCCAAAGGTCACCAAAGGTCACCCCAAAGGTCACCAAAGGTCACCAAAGGTCACCCCAAAGCTCACCAAAGGTCACCCCAAAGGTCACCAAAGGTCACCCCAAAGGTCACCAAAGGTCACCAAAGGTCACCCCAAAGGTCACCAAAGGTCACCAAAGGTCACCAAAGGTCACCAAAGGTCACCCCAAAGGTCACCAAAGGTCACCCCAAAGGTCACCAAAGGTCACCTCAAAGGTCACCAAAGGTCACCAAAGGTCACTAAAGGTCACCAAAGGTCACCCCAAAGGTCACCAAAGGTCACCCCAAAATTCACCAAAGGTCACCCCAAAGGTCACCAAAGGTCACCTCAAAGGTCACCAAAGGTCACACCAAAGGTCACCAAAGGTCACCCCAAAGGTCACCAAAGGTCACCAAAGGTCACCCCAAAGGTCACCAAAGGTCACCCCAAAGGTCACCAAAGGTCACCAAAGGTCACCAAAGGTCACCCCAAAGGTCGCCAAAGGTCACCCCAAAAGTCACCAAAGGTCACCCCAAAGGTCACCAAAGGTCACCCCAAAGGTCACCAAAGGTCACCAAAGGTCACCAAAGGTCACCAAAGGTCACCAAAGGTCACCAAAGGTCACCAAATGTCACCCCAAAGGTCACCAAAGGTCACCAAAGGTCACCAAAGGTCACCAAAGGTCACCGAAGGTCACCCCAAAGGTCACCAAAGGTCACCCCAAAGGTCACCAAAGGTCACCCCAAAGGTCACCCCAAAGGTCACCAAAGGTCACCAAAGGTCACCAAAGGTCACCCCAAAGGTCACCAAAGGTCACCAAAGGTCACCAAAGGTCACCAAAGGTCACCAAAGGTCACCAAAGGTCACCAAAGGTCACCAAAGGTCACCAAAGGTCACCAAGGTCACCAAAGGTCACCCCAAAGGTCACCAAAGGTCACTCCAAAGGTCACCAAATGTCACCCCAAAGGTCACCAAAGGTCACCAAAAGTCACCAAAGGTCAAAAAAGGTCACCCCAAAGATCACCAAGGGTCACCAAAGGTCACCCCAAAGGTCACCAAGTCACCCCAAAGGTCACCCCAAAGGTCACCAAGGGTCACCAAAGGTCACCCCAAAGGTCACCAAAGGTCACCAAAAGTCACCCCAAAGGTCACCAAAGGTCACCCCAAAGGTCACCAAAGGTCACCCCAAAGCTCACCAAAGGTCACCCCAAAGGTCACCAAAGGTCACCCCAAAGGTCACCAAAGGTCACCAAAGGTCACTCCAAAGGTCACCAAAGGTGACCAAAGGTCACCAAAGGTCACCAAAGGTCACCCCAAAGGTCACCAAAGGTCACCCCAAAGGTCACCAAAGGTCACCAAAGGTCACCAAAGGTCACCCCAAAGGTCACCAAAGGTCACCCCAAAGGTCACCAAAGGTCACCCCAAAGGTCACCAAAGGTCACCAAAGGTCACCCCAAAGGTCACCAAAGGTCACCAAAGGTCACCCCAAAGGTCACCAAAGGTCACCCCAAAATTCACCAAAGGTCACCCCAAAGGTTACCAAAGGTCACCTCAAAGGTCACCCCAAAGGTCACCAAAGGTCACCAAAGGTCACCCCAAAGGTCACCAAAGGTCACCCCAAAGGTCACCAAAGGTCTCCCCAAAGGTCACCAAAGGTCACCAAAGGTCACCAAAGGTCACCCCAAAGGTCACCAAAGGTCACCCCAAAAGTCACCAAAGGTCACCCCAAAGGTCACCAAAGGTCACCAAAGGTCACCCCAAAGGTCACCAAAGGTCACCAAAGGTCACCAAAGGTCACCAAAGGTCACCAAAGGTCACCAAAGGTCACCCCAAAGGTCACCAAAGGTCACCAAAGGACACCAAAGGTCACCAAAGGTCACCAAAGGTCACCCCAAAGGTCACCAAAGGTCACCCCAAAGGTCACCAAAGGTCACCCCAAAGGTCACCAAAGGTCACCCCAAAGGTCACTAAACGTCACCCCAAAGATCACCAAGGGTCACCAAAGGTCACCCAAAGGTCACCAAAGGTCACCCCAAAGGTCACCAAAGGTCACCTCAAAGGTCACTAAACGTCACCCCAAAGATCACCAAGGGTCACCAAAGGTCACCCCAAAGGTCACCAAAGGTCACCAAAAGTCACCCCAAAGGTCACCAAAGGTCACCCCAAAGGTCACCAAAGGTCACCAAAGGTCACCCCAAAGCTCACCAAAGGTCACCCCAAAGGTCACCAAAGGTCACCCCAAAGGTCACCAAAGGTCACCAAAGGTCACTCCAAAGGTCACCAAAGGTCACCAAAGGTCACCAAAGGTCACCCCAAAGGTCACCAAAGGTCACCAAAGGTCACCAAAGGTCACCAAAGGTCACCCCAAAGGTCACCAAAGGTCACCCCAAAGGTCACCAAAGGTCACCTCAAAGGTCACCAAAGGTCACCAAAGGTCACTAAAGGTCACCAAAGGTCACCCCAAAGGTCACCAAAGGTCACCCCAAAATTCACCAAAGGTCACCCCAAAGGTCACCAAAGGTCACCTCAAAGGTCACCAAAGGTCACCCCAAAGGTCACCAAAGGTCACCCCAAAGGTCACCAAAGGTCACCAAAGGTCACCCCAAAGGTCACCAAAGGTCACCCCAAAGGTCACCAAAAGTCACCAAAGGTCACCAAATGTCACCCCAAAGGTCACCAAAGGTCACCAAAAGTCACCAAAGGTCAAAAAAGGTCACCCCAAAGATCACCAAGGGTCACCAAAGGTCACCCCAAAGGTCACCAAGTCACCCCAAAGGTCACCCCAAAGGTCACCAAGGGTCACCAAAGGTCACCCCAAAGGTCACCAAAGGTCACCAAAAGTCACCCCAAAGGTCACCAAAGGTCACCCCAAAGGTCACCAAAGGTCACCCCAAAGCTCACCAAAGGTCACCCCAAAGGTCACCAAAGGTCACCCCAAAGGTCACCAAAGGTCACCAAAGGTCACTCCAAAGGTCACCAAAGGTGACCAAAGGTCACCAAAGGTCACCAAAGGTCACCCCAAAGGTCACCAAAGGTCACCCCAAAGGTCACCAAAGGTCACCAAAGGTCACCAAAGGTCACCCCAAAGGTCACCAAAGGTCACCCCAAAGGTCACCAAAGGTCACCCCAAAGGTCACCAAAGGTCACCAAAGGTCACCCCAAAGGTCACCAAAGGTCACCAAAGGTCACCCCAAAGGTCACCAAAGGTCACCCCAAAATTCACCAAAGGTCACCCCAAAGGTTACCAAAGGTCACCTCAAAGGTCACCCCAAAGGTCACCAAAGGTCACCAAAGGTCACCCCAAAGGTCACCAAAGGTCACCCCAAAGGTCACCAAAGGTCTCCCCAAAGGTCACCAAAGGTCACCAAAGGTCACCAAAGGTCACCCCAAAGGTCACCAAAGGTCACCCCAAAAGTCACCAAAGGTCACCCCAAAGGTCACCAAAGGTCACCAAAGGTCACCAAAGGTCACCAAATGTCACCCCAAAGGTCACCAAAGGTCACCAAAGGTCACCAAAGGTCACCAAAGGTCACCGAAGGTCACCCCAAAGGTCACCAAAGGTCACCCCAAAGGTCACCAAAGGTCACCCCAAAGGTCACCCCAAAGGTCACCAAAGGTCACCAAAGGTCACCAAAGGTCACCCCAAAGGTTACCAAAGGTCACCAAAGGTCACCAAAGGTCACCAAAGGTCACCAAAGGTCACCAAAGGTCACCAAAGGTCACCAAAGGTCACCAAAGGTCACCAAAGGTCACCAAAGGTCACCCCAAAGGTCACCAAAGGTCACTCCAAAGGTCACCAAATGTCACCCCAAAGGTCACCAAAGGTCACCAAAAGTCACCAAAGGTCAAAAAAGGTCACCCCAAAGATCACCAAGGGTCACCAAAGGTCACCCCAAAGGTCACCAAGTCACCCCAAAGGTCACCCCAAAGGTCACCAAGGGTCACCAAAGGTCACCCCAAAGGTCACCAAAGGTCACCAAAAGTCACCCCAAAGGTCACCAAAGGTCACCCCAAAGGTCACCAAAGGTCACCCCAAAGCTCACCAAAGGTCACCCCAAAGGTCACCAAAGGTCACCCCAAAGGTCACCAAAGGTCACCAAAGGTCACTCCAAAGGTCACCAAAGGTGACCAAAGGTCACCAAAGGTCACCAAAGGTCACCCCAAAGGTCACCAAAGGTCACCCCAAAGGTCACCAAAGGTCACCAAAGGTCACCAAAGGTCACCCCAAAGGTCACCAAAGGTCACCCCAAAGGTCACCAAAGGTCACCCCAAAGGTCACCAAAGGTCACCAAAGGTCACCCCAAAGGTCACCAAAGGTCACCAAAGGTCACCCCAAAGGTCACCAAAGGTCACCCCAAAATTCACCAAAGGTCACCCCAAAGGTTACCAAAGGTCACCTCAAAGGTCACCCCAAAGGTCACCAAAGGTCACCAAAGGTCACCCCAAAGGTCACCAAAGGTCACCCCAAAGGTCACCAAAGGTCTCCCCAAAGGTCACCAAAGGTCACCAAAGGTCACCAAAGGTCACCCCAAAGGTCACCAAAGGTCACCCCAAAAGTCACCAAAGGTCACCCCAAAGGTCACCAAAGGTCACCAAAGGTCACCCCAAAGGTCACCAAAGGTCACCAAAGGTCACCAAAGGTCACCAAAGGTCACCAAAGGTCACCAAAGGTCACCCCAAAGGTCACCAAAGGTCACCAAAGGACACCAAAGGTCACCAAAGGTCACCAAAGGTCACCCCAAAGGTCACCAAAGGTCACCCCAAAGGTCACCAAAGGTCACCCCAAAGGTCACCAAAGGTCACCCCAAAGGTCACTAAACGTCACCCCAAAGATCACCAAGGGTCACCAAAGGTCACCCCAAAGGTCACCAAAGGTCACCCCAAAGGTCACCAAAGGTCACCTCAAAGGTCACTAAACGTCACCCCAAAGATCACCAAGGGTCACCAAAGGTCACCCCAAAGGTCACCAAAGGTCACCAAAAGTCACCCCAAAGGTCACCAAAGGTCACCCCAAAGGTCACCAAAGGTCACCAAAGGTCACCCCAAAGCTCACCAAAGGTCACCCCAAAGGTCACCAAAGGTCACCCCAAAGGTCACCAAAGGTCACCAAAGGTCACTCCAAAGGTCACCAAAGGTCACCAAAGGTCACCAAAGGTCACCCCAAAGGTCACCAAAGGTCACCAAAGGTCACCAAAGGTCACCAAAGGTCACCCCAAAGGTCACCAAAGGTCACCCCAAAGGTCACCAAAGGTCACCTCAAAGGTCACCAAAGGTCACCAAAGGTCACTAAAGGTCACCAAAGGTCACCCCAAAGGTCACCAAAGGTCACCCCAAAATTCACCAAAGGTCACCCCAAAGGTCACCAAAGGTCACCTCAAAGGTCACCAAAGGTCACCCCAAAGGTCACCAAAGGTCACCCCAAAGGTCACCAAAGGTCACCAAAGGTCACCCCAAAGGTCACCAAAGGTCACCCCAAAGGTCACCAAAAGTCACCAAAGGTCACCAAAGGTCACCCCAAAGGTCACCAAAGGTCACCCCAAAAGTCACCAAAGGTCACCCCAAAGGTCACCAAAGGTCACCCCAAAGGTCACCAAAGGTCACCAAAGGTCACCAAAGGTCACCAAAGGTCACCAAAGGTCACCAAAGGTCACCCCAAAGGTCACCAAAGGTCACCAAAGGTCACCAAAGGTCACCAAAGGTCACCCCAAAGGTCACCAAAGGTCACCCCAAAGGTCACCAAAGGTCACCCCAAAGGTCACCCCAAAGGTCACCAAAGGTCACCAAAGGTCACCAAAGGTCACCCCAAAGGTCACCAAAGGTCACCAAAGGTCACCAAAGGTCACCAAAGGTCACCAAAGGTCACCAAAGGTCACCAAAGGTCACCAAAGGTCACCCCAAAGGTCACCAAAGGTCACTCCAAAGGTCACCAAAGGTCACCCCAAAGGTCACCAAAGGTCACCAAAAGTCACCAAAGGTCAAAAAAGGTCACCCCAAAGATCACCAAGGGTCACCAAAGGTCACCCCAAAGGTCACCAAGTCACCCCAAAGGTCACCCCAAAGGTCACCAAGGGTCACCAAAGGTCACCCCAAAGGTCACCAAAGGTCACCAAAAGTCACCCCAAAGGTCACCAAAGGTCACCCCAAAGGTCACCAAAGGTCACCCCAAAGCTCACCAAAGGTCACCCCAAAGGTCACCAAAGGTCACCCCAAAGGTCACCAAAGGTCACCAAAGGTCACTCCAAAGGTCACCAAAGGTGACCAAAGGTCACCAAAGGTCACCCCAAAGGTCACCAAAGGTCACCCCAAAGGTCACCAAAGGTCACCAAAGGTCACCAAAGGTCACCCCAAAGGTCACCAAAGGTCACCAAAGGTCACCCCAAAGGTCACCAAAGGTCACCAAAGGTCACCCCAAAGGTCACCAAAGGTCACCCCAAAATTCACCAAAGGTCACCCCAAAGGTTACCAAAGGTCACCTCAAAGGTCACCCCAAAGGTCACCAAAGGTCACCAAAGGTCACCCCAAAGGTCACCAAAGGTCACCCCAAAGGTCACCAAAGGTCTCCCCAAAGGTCACCAAAGGTCACCAAAGGTCACCAAAGGTCACCAAAGGTCACCAAAGGTCACCCCAAAGGTCACCAAAGGTCACCCCAAAAGTCACCAAAGGTCACCCCAAAGGTCACCAAAGGTCACCAAAGGTCACCCCAAAGGTCACCAAAGGTCACCAAAGGTCACCAAAGGTCACCAAAGGTCACCAAAGGTCACCAAAGGTCACCCCAAAGGTCACCAAAGGTCACCAAAGGTCACCAAAGGTCACCAAAGGTCAACAAAGGTCACCAAAGGTCACCCCAAAGGTCACCAAAGGTCACCCCAAAGGTCACCAAAGGTCACCCCAAAGGTCACCCCAAAGGTCACCAAAGGTCACTAAACGTCACCCCAAAGATCACCAAGGGTCACCAAAGGTCACCCCAAAGGTCACCAAAGGTCACCCCAAAGGTCACCAAAGGTCACCTCAAAGGTCACTAAACTTCACCCCAAAGATCACCAAGGGTCACCAAAGGTCACCCCAAAGGTCACCAAAGGTCACCAAAAGTCACCCCAAAAGTCACCAAAGGTCACCCCAAAGGTCACCAAAGGTCACCAAAGGTCACCCCAAAGCTCACCAAAGGTCACCCCAAAGGTCACCAAAGGTCACCCCAAAGGTCACCAAAGGTCACCAAAGGTCACTCCAAAGGTCACCAAAGGTCACCAAAAGTCACCAAAGGTCACCCCAAAGGTCACCAAAGGTCACCAAAGGTCACCAAAAGTCACCAAAGGTCACCCCAAAGGTCACCAAAGGTCACCCCAAAGGTCACCAAAGGTCACCCCAAAGGTCACCAAACGTCACCAAAGGTCACCCCAAAGGTCACCAAAGGTCACCAAAGGTCACCCCAAAGGTCACCAAAGGTCACCCCAAAATTCACCAAAGGTCACCCCAAAGGTCACCAAAGGTCACCTCAAAGGTCACCAAAGGTCACCCCAAAGGTCACCAAAGGTCACCAAAGGTCACCCCAAAGGTCACCAAAGGTCACCAAAGGTCACCCCAAAGGTCACCAAAGGTCACCCCAAAGGTCACCAAAGGTCACCAAAGGTCACCAAAGGTCACCAAAGGTCACCCCAAAATTCACCAAAGGTCACCCCAAAGGTTACCAAAGGTCACCTCAAAGGTCACCCCAAAGGTCACCAAAGGTCACCAAAGGTCACTCCAAAGGTCACCAAAGGTCACCAAAAGTCACCAAAGGTCACCCCAAAGGTCACCAAAGGTCACCAAAGGTCACCAAAAGTCACCAAAGGTCACCCCAAAGGTCACCAAAGGTCACCCCAAAGGTCACCAAAGGTCACCCCAAAGGTCACCAAACGTCACCAAAGGTCACCCCAAAGGTCACCAAAGGTCACCAAAGGTCACCCCAAAGGTCACCAAAGGTCACCCCAAAATTCACCAAAGGTCACCCCAAAGGTCACCAAAGGTCACCTCAAAGGTCACCAAAGGTCACCCCAAAGGTCACCAAAGGTCACCAAAGGTCACCCCAAAGGTCACCAAAGGTCACCAAAGGTCACCCCAAAGGTCACCAAAGGTCACCCCAAAGGTCACCAAAGGTCACCAAAGGTCACCAAAGGTCACCAAAGGTCACCCCAAAATTCACCAAAGGTCACCCCAAAGGTTACCAAAGGTCACCTCAAAGGTCACCCCAAAGGTCACCAAAGGTCACCAAAGGTCACCCCAAAGGTCACCAAAGGTCACCCCAAAGGTCACCAAAGGTCTCCCCAAAGGTCACCAAAGGTCACCAAAGGTCACCGAAGGTCACCAAAGGTCACCAAAGGTCACCCCAAAGGTCACCAAAGGTCACCCCAAAAGTCACCAAAGGTCACCCCAAAGGTCACCAAAGGTCACCAAAGGTCACCCCAAAGGTCACCAAAGGTCACCAAAGGTCACCAAAGGTCACCAAAGGTCACCAAAGGTCACCAAAGGTCACCCCAAAGGTCACCAAAGGTCACCAAAGGTCACCAAAGGTCACCAAAGGTCAACAAAGGTCACCAAAGGTCACCCCAAAGGTCACCAAAGGTCACCCCAAAGGTCACCAAAGGTCACCCCAAAGGTCGCCCCAAAGGTCACCAAAGGTCACTAAACGTCACCCCAAAGATCACCAAGGGTCACCAAAGGTCACCCCAAAGGTCACCAAAGGTCACCCCAAAGGTCACCAAAGGTCACCTCAAAGGTCACTAAACTTCACCCCAAAGATCACCAAGGGTCACCAAAGGTCACCCCAAAGGTCACCAAAGGTCACCAAAAGTCACCCCAAAAGTCACCAAAGGTCACCCCAAAGGTCACCAAAGGTCACCAAAGGTCACCAAAAGTCACCAAAGGTCACCCCAAAGGTCACCAAAGGTCACCCCAAAGGTCACCAAAGGTCACCCCAAAGGTCACCAAACGTCACCAAAGGTCACCCCAAAGGTCACCAAAGGTCACCAAAGGTCACCCCAAAGGTCACCAAAGGTCACCCCAAAATTCACCAAAGGTCACCCCAAAGGTCACCAAAGGTCACCTCAAAGGTCACCAAAGGTCACCCCAAAGGTCACCAAAGGTCACCAAAGGTCACCCCAAAGGTCACCAAAGGTCACCCCAAAGGTCACCAAAGGTCACCCCAAAGGTCACCAAAGGTCACCAAAGGTCACCAAAGGTCACCAAAGGTCACCCCAAAGGTCACCAAAGGTCACCCCAAAGGTCACCAAAGGTCACCAAAGGTCACCCCAAAGGTCACCAAAGGTCACCCCAAAATTCACCAAAGGTCACCCCAAAGGTTACCAAAGGTCACCTCAAAGGTCACCCCAAAGGTCACCAAAGGTCACCAAAGGTCACCCCAAAGGTCACCAAAGGTCACCCCAAAGGTCACCAAAGGTCTCCCCAAAGGTCACCAAAGGTCACCAAAGGTCACCAAAGGTCACCCCAAAGGTCACCAAAGGTCACCCCAAAAGTCACCAAAGGTCACCCCAAAGGTCACCAAAGGTCACCAAAGGTCACCCCAAAGGTCACCAAAGGTCACCAAAGGTCACCAAAGGTCACCAAAGGTCACCAAAGGTCACCAAAGGTCACCAAAGGTCACCCCAAAGGTCACCAAAGGTCACCAAAGGTCACCAAAGGTCACCAAAGGTCACCAAAGGTCACCAAAGGTCACCCCAAAGGTCACCAAAGGTCACCCCAAAGGTCACCAAAGGTCACCCCAAAGGTCACCCCAAAGGTCACCAAAGGTCACTAAACGTCACCCCAAAGATCACCAAGGGTCACCAAAGGTCACCCCAAAGGTCACCAAAGGTCACCAAAGGTCACCAAAGGTCACCAAAGGTCACCAAAGGTCACCCCAAAGGTCACCAAAGGTCACCAAAGGTCACCCCAAAGGTCACCAAAGGTCAGCCCAAAGGTCACCAAAGGTCACCAAAGGTCACCAAAGGTCACCAAAGGTCACCAAAGGTCACCCCAAAGGTCACCAAAGGTCACCGCAAAAGTCACCAAAGGTCACCCCAAAGGTCACCAAAGGTCACCTCAAAGGTCACCAAAGGTCACCCCAAAGGTCACCAAAGGTCACCCCAAAGGTCACCGAAGGTCACCGAAGGTCACCAAAGGTCACCAAAGGTCACCCCAAAGGTCACCATAGATCACCAAAATTCACCAAAGGTCACCAAAGGTCACCCCAAAGGTCACCAAAGGTCACCCCAAAGGTCACCAAAGGTCACCAAAGGTTACCCCAAAGGTCACCAAAGGTCACCAAAGGTCACCCCATAGGTCACCAAAGGTCACCAAAGGTCACCCCAAAGGTCACCAAAGGTCACCTCAAAGGTCACCAAAGACCACCCCAAAGGTCATCAAAGGTCACCAAAGGTCACCCCAAAGGTCACCAAAGGTCACCCCAAAGGTCACCAAAGGTTACCCCAAAGGTCACCAAAGGTCACCCCAAAGGTCACCAAAGGTCACCAGAGTTCACCAAATTTCACCAAAGGTCACCCCAAAGGTCACCAAAGGACACCTCAAAGGTCACCAAAGACCACCCCAAAGGTCATCAAAGGTCACCAAAGGTCACCCCAAAGGTCACCAAAGGTCACCCCAAAGGTCACCAAAGGTTACCCCAAAGGTCACCAAAGGTCACCCCAAAGGTCACCAAAGGTCACCAGAGTTCACCAAATGTCACCAAAGGTCACCCCAAAGGTCACCAAAGGTCACCTCAAAGGTCACCAAAGACCACCCCAAAGGTCATCAAAGGTCACCAAAGGTCACCCCAAAGGTCACCAAAGGTCACCCCAAAGGTCACCAAAGGTTACCCCAAAGGTCACCAAAGGTCACCCCAAAGGTCACCAAAGGTCACCAGAGTTCACCAAATGTCACCAAAGGTCACCCCAAAGGTCACCAAAGGACACCCCAAAGGTCACCAAAGGTCGCCAAAGGTCACCCCAAAGGTCACCAAAGGTCACCCCAACGGTCACCAAAGGCCACCAAAGGTCACCAAAGGTCACCCCAAAGGTCACCAAAGGTCACCCCAAAGGTCACCAAAGGTCACCAAAGGTCACCCCAAAGGTCACCAAAGGTCACCAAAGGTCACCCCAAAGGTCACCAAAGGTCACCAAAGGTCACCCCAAAGGTCACCAAAGGTCACCCCAAAGGTCACCAAAGGTCACCCCAAAGGTCACCAAAGGTCACCAAAGGTCACCCCAAAGGTCACCAAAGGTCACCCCAAAGGTCACCCCAAAGGTCACCAAAGGTCACCAGAGGTCACCAAAGGTCACCAAAGGTCACCCCAAAGGTCACCAAAGGTGACCAAAAGTCACCAAAGGTCACCAAAGGTCACCCCAAAGGTCACCCCAAAGGTCACCAAAGGTCACTCCAAAGGTCACCAAAGGTCACCAAAGGTCACCCCAAAGGTCACCAAAGGTCACCAAAGGTCACCCCAAAGGTCACCAAAGGTCACCAAAGGTTACCAAAGGTCACCAAAGGTCACCCCAACGGTCACCAAAGGTCACCCCAAAGGTCACCAAAGGTCACCCCAAAGGTCACCAAAGGTCACCCCAAAGGTCACCAAAGGTCACCAAAGGTCACCCCAAAGGTCACCAAAGGTCACCCCAAAGGTCACCAAAGGTCACCAAAGGTCACCCCAAAGGTCACCAAAGGTCACCCCAAAGGTCACCAAAGGTCACCCCAAAGGTCACCAAAGGTCACCCCAAAGGTCACCAAAAGTCACCAGAGGTCACCAAAGGTCACCAAAGGTCACCCCAAAGGTCACCAAAGGTCACCCCAACGGTCACCAAAGGCCACCAAAGGTCACCAAAGGTCACCCCAAAGGTCACCAAAGGTCACCCCAAAGGTCACCAAAGGTCACCAAAGGTCACCCCAAAGGTCACCAAAGGTCACCAAAGGTCACCCCAAAGGTCACCAAAGGTCACCAAAGGTCACCCCAAAGGTCACCAAAGGTCACCCCAAAGGTCACCAAAGGTCACCCCAAAGGTCACCAAAGGTCACCAAAGGTCACCCCAAAGGTCACCAAAGGTCACCCCAAAGGTCACCCCAAAGGTCACCAAAGGTCACCAGAGGTCACCAAAGGTCACCAAAGGTCACCCCAAAGGTCACCAAAGGTCACCCCAAAGGTCACCAAAGGTGACCAAAAGTCACCAAAGGTCACCAAAGGTCACCCCAAAGGTCACCCCAAAGGTCACCAAAGGTCACTCCAAAGGTCACCAAAGGTCACCAAAGGTCACCCCAAAGGTCACCAAAGGTCACCAAAGGTCACCCCAAAGGTCACCAAAGGTCACCAAAGGTTACCAAAGGTCACCAAAGGTCACCCCAACGGTCACCAAAGGTCACCCCAAAGGTCACCAAAGGTCACCCCAAAGGTCACCAAAGGTCACCCCAAAGGTCACCAAAGGTCACCAAAGGTCACCCCAAAGGTCACCAAAGGTCACCCCAAAGGTCACCAAAGGTCACCAAAGGTCACCCCAAAGGTCACCAAAGGTCACCCCAAAGGTCACCAAAGGTCACCCCAAAGGTCACCAAAGGTCACCCCAAAGGTCACCAAAAGTCACCAGAGGTCACCAAAGGTCACCAAAGGTCACCCCAAAGGTCACCAAAGGTCACCCCAAAGGTCACCAAAGGTCACCAAAGGTCACCCCAAAGGTCACCAAAGGTCACCCCAAAGGTCACCAAAGGTCACCCCAAAGGTCACCAAAGGTCACCAGAGGTCACCAAAGGTCACCCCAAAGGTCACCAAAGGTCACCCCAAAGGTCACCAAAGGTCACCAAAGGTCACCAAATGTCACCCCAAAGGGCACCAAAGGTCACCAAAGGTCACTCCAAAGGTCACCAAAGGTCACCAAAGGTCACCCCAAAGGTCACCAAAGGTCACCCCAAAGGTCACCAAAGGTCACCAAAAGTCACCAAAGGTCACCAAAAGGTCACCCCAAAGGTCACCAAAGGTCACCCCAAAGGTCACCAAAGGTCACCCCAAAGGTCACCAAAGTTCACCAAAGGTCACCCCAAAGGTCACCAAAGGTCACCCCAAAGGTCACCAAAGGTCACCCCAAAGGTCACCAAAGGTCACCTCAAAGATCACCAATGGTCACGAAAGGTCACCCCAAAGGTCTCCAAAGGTCACCCCAAAGGTCACCAAAGGTCATCAAAGGTCACCAAAGGTCACCCCAAAGGTCACCAAAGGTCACCCCAAAGGTCACCAAAGGTCACCAAAGGTCACCCCAAAGGTCACCAAAGGTCACCCCAAAGGTCACCAAAAGTCACCAAAGGTCACCAAAGGTCACCCCAAAGGTCACCAAAGGTCACCCCAAAAGTCACCAAAGGTCACCCCAAAGGTCACCAAAGGTCACCCCAAAGGTCACCAAAGGTCACCAAAGGTCACCAAAGGTCACCAAAGGTCACCAAAGGTCACCAAAGGTCACCCCAAAGGTCACCAAAGGTCACCAAAGGTCACCAAAGGTCACCAAAGGTCACCCCAAAGGTCACCAAAGGTCACCCCAAAGGTCACCAAAGGTCACCCCAAAGGTCACCCCAAAGGTCACCAAAGGTCACCAAAGGTCACCAAAGGTCACCCCAAAGGTCACCAAAGGTCACCAAAGGTCACCAAAGGTCACCAAAGGTCACCAAAGGTCACCAAAGGTCACCAAAGGTCACCAAAGGTCACCAAAGGTCACCAAAGGTCACCAAAGGTCACCCCAAAGGTCACCAAAGGTCACTCCAAAGGTCACCAAAGGTCACCCCAAAGGTCACCAAAGGTCACCAAAAGTCACCAAAGGTCAAAAAAGGTCACCCCAAAGATCACCAAGGGTCACCAAAGGTCACCCCAAAGGTCACCAAGTCACCCCAAAGGTCACCCCAAAGGTCACCAAGGGTCACCAAAGGTCACCCCAAAGGTCACCAAAGGTCACCAAAAGTCACCCCAAAGGTCACCAAAGGTCACCCCAAAGGTCACCAAAGGTCACCAAAGGTCACTCCAAAGGTCACCAAAGGTGACCAAAGGTCACCAAAGGTCACCCCAAAGGTCACCAAAGGTCACCCCAAAGGTCACCAAAGGTCACCATAGGTCACCAAAGGTCACCCCAAAGGTCACCAAAGGTCACCCCAAAGGTCACCAAAGGTCACCCCAAAGGTCACCAAAGGTCACCAAAGGTCACCCCAAAGGTCACCAAAGGTCACCAAAGGTCACCCCAAAGGTCACCAAAGGTCACCCCAAAATTCACCAAAGGTCACCCCAAAGGTTACCAAAGGTCACCTCAAAGGTCACCCCAAAGGTCACCAAAGGTCACCAAAGGTCACCCCAAAGGTCACCAAAGGTCACCCCAAAGGTCACCAAAGGTCTCCCCAAAGGTCACCAAAGGTCACCAAAGGTCACCAAAGGTCACCAAAGGTCACCAAAGGTCACCCCAAAGGTCACCAAAGGTCACCCCAAAAGTCACCAAAGGTCACCCCAAAGGTCACCAAAGGTCACCAAAGGTCACCCCAAAGGTCACCAAAGGTCACCAAAGGTCACCAAAGGTCACCAAAGGTCACCAAAGGTCACCAAAGGTCACCCCAAAGGTCACCAAAGGTCACCAAAGGTCACCAAAGGTCACCAAAGGTCAACAAAGGTCACCAAAGGTCACCCCAAAGGTCACCAAAGGTCACCCCAAAGGTCACCAAAGGTCACCCCAAAGGTCACCCCAAAGGTCACCAAAGGTCACTAAACGTCACCCCAAAGATCACCAAGGGTCACCAAAGGTCACCCCAAAGGTCACCAAAGGTCACCCCAAAGGTCACCAAAGGTCACCTCAAAGGTCACTAAACTTCACCCCAAAGATCACCAAGGGTCACCAAAGGTCACCCCAAAGGTCACCAAAGGTCACCAAAAGTCACCCCAAAAGTCACCAAAGGTCACCCCAAAGGTCACCAAAGGTCACCAAAGGTCACCCCAAAGCTCACCAAAGGTCACCCCAAAGGTCACCAAAGGTCACCCCAAAGGTCACCAAAGGTCACCAAAGGTCACTCCAAAGGTCACCAAAGGTCACCAAAAGTCACCAAAGGTCACCCCAAAGGTCACCAAAGGTCACCAAAGGTCACCAAAAGTCACCAAAGGTCACCCCAAAGGTCACCAAAGGTCACCCCAAAGGTCACCAAAGGTCACCCCAAAGGTCACCAAACGTCACCAAAGGTCACCCCAAAGGTCACCAAAGGTCACCAAAGGTCACCCCAAAGGTCACCAAAGGTCACCCCAAAATTCACCAAAGGTCACCCCAAAGGTCACCAAAGGTCACCTCAAAGGTCACCAAAGGTCACCCCAAAGGTCACCAAAGGTCACCAAAGGTCACCCCAAAGGTCACCAAAGGTCACCAAAGGTCACCCCAAAGGTCACCAAAGGTCACCCCAAAGGTCACCAAAGGTCACCAAAGGTCACCAAAGGTCACCAAAGGTCACCCCAAAATTCACCAAAGGTCACCCCAAAGGTTACCAAAGGTCACCTCAAAGGTCACCCCAAAGGTCACCAAAGGTCACCAAAGGTCACCCCAAAGGTCACCAAAGGTCACCCCAAAGGTCACCAAAGGTCTCCCCAAAGGTCACCAAAGGTCACCAAAGGTCACCAAAGGTCACCAAAGGTCACCAAAGGTCACCCCAAAGGTCACCAAAGGTCACCCCAAAAGTCACCAAAGGTCACCCCAAAGGTCACCAAAGGTCACCAAAGGTCACCCCAAAGGTCACCAAAGGTCACCAAAGGTCACCAAAGGTCACCAAAGGTCACCAAAGGTCACCAAAGGTCACCCCAAAGGTCACCAAAGGTCACCAAAGGTCACCAAAGGTCACCAAAGGTCAACAAAGGTCACCAAAGGTCACCCCAAAGGTCACCAAAGGTCACCCCAAAGGTCACCAAAGGTCACCCCAAAGGTCGCCCCAAAGGTCACCAAAGGTCACTAAACGTCACCCCAAAGATCACCAAGGGTCACCAAAGGTCACCCCAAAGGTCACCAAAGGTCACCCCAAAGGTCACCAAAGGTCACCTCAAAGGTCACTAAACTTCACCCCAAAGATCACCAAGGGTCACCAAAGGTCACCCCAAAGGTCACCAAAGGTCACCAAAAGTCACCCCAAAAGTCACCAAAGGTCACCCCAAAGGTCACCAAAGGTCACCAAAGGTCACCCCAAAGCTCACCAAAGGTCACCCCAAAGGTCACCAAAGGTCACCCCAAAGGTAACCAAAGGTCACCAAAGGTCACTCCAAAGGTCACCAAAGGTCACCAAAAGTCACCAAAGGTCACCCCAAAGGTCACCAAAGGTCACCAAAGGTCACCAAAAGTCACCAAAGGTCACCCCAAAGGTCACCAAAGGTCACCCCAAAGGTCACCAAAGGTCACCCCAAAGGTCACCAAACGTCACCAAAGGTCACCCCAAAGGTCACCAAAGGTCACCAAAGGTCACCCCAAAGGTCACCAAAGGTCACCCCAAAATTCACCAAAGGTCACCCCAAAGGTCACCAAAGGTCACCTCAAAGGTCACCAAAGGTCACCCCAAAGGTCACCAAAGGTCACCAAAGGTCACCCCAAAGGTCACCAAAGGTCACCAAAGGTCACCCCAAAGGTCACCAAAGGTCACCCCAAAGGTCACCAAAGGTCACCAAAGGTCACCAAAGGTCACCAAAGGTCACCCCAAAGGTCACCAAAGGTCACCCCAAAGGTCACCAAAGGTCACCAAAGGTCACCCCAAAGGTCACCAAAGGTCACCCCAAAATTCACCAAAGGTCACCCCAAAGGTTACCAAAGGTCACCTCAAAGGTCACCCCAAAGGTCACCAAAGGTCACCAAAGGTCACCCCAAAGGTCACCAAAGGTCACCCCAAAGGTCACCAAAGGTCTCCCCAAAGGTCACCAAAGGTCACCAAAGGTCACCAAAGGTCACCCCAAAGGTCACCAAAGGTCACCCCAAAAGTCACCAAAGGTCACCCCAAAGGTCACCAAAGGTCACCAAAGGTC
>CALNHX010012613.1:0-23751 GCA_940337035.1 Agriotes lineatus
GGCCACATCTATTTGGAAACTTATAATGTCCTTATGGAGTGTCATAGGAATTAGAGTAATTTAATGGAAACGCATTTCCACACTCTCTAGCAATTAAATCCTGCATATGTATTAATATAGCGTTTAGTAAGAACAATTTCAATTTTCATGGACCATTAATTGCATTTTATTATATTTTATCTGTATTTATGGTCGCCATCTACAATAATATGGATGTTTTGCAATAGGTAGCTACCTATATAGTACGCGGAGGTCTCCGTGGAGCTTCTTCGTCGTCGTATTTCCTCCAGTTTGAGGAGTCGTGGTTTACAAAATTATGAGATATCGTTGATGGTCTCTCTCCATTGATGCCGATTTTGTGCTGCGTCTATTGCTTGTTTCAACGGCAGCCCCGTCAGCTGCTTGACTTGATCCATCCATTTAGTGGGGGACCTTCCTCTAGGCCGCTTTCCTGGTGTCGTTCCTTGTACCACTAATCTGTCAAGTTCCCCATCCTTGCTTCTCATTATATGTCCAAAGTATTTCAGGATCCTTGCGTTGATTTTACTGGTCAGCCGTTTTTGAATATTCAACTGTTGTAAAATGGACACATTGGTACGTCTAGCTGTCCAGGGAATACGCAGCTTGCGGCGCCAACAGAACGTCTCGAAGGCGTCGATTCTACGTCGCTCTGCTGATTTAATTGTCCATGTGTCTGATGAATATGTTAGGATTGGGAACACAATTGATTCCACTAGGCGGATTTTAGTGTTTAGTGTTATTTGTTTATCCTTCCATATTGTTTATAATTTCGTGACCGCTTGTTTTGCCATTTGGACGCTTATTCTTATTTCAGGTTCTGTATGCCCGTCATTCGATATTAGAGATCCAAGATATATGAACTGATCTACCACTTCATATCCTGCGAGCTGCTGTATTTCTGGCCTGTTTTGATTTTTTCTTGGTTTTTTCTTTATTCATTTCGAGTCCTAATTTATGACTTTGTTGGTCTAATCTATTTAGGAATATTTGTAACTCTTGGGTATCTGCGGCTATTAAAGTAGTATCGTCCTCGTATCGGAGGTTATTTATCTTCTTTCCACCAATTGGGAAACCTCCTTCCCAGTCTTCGGTTATTTGTCTTATTATATATTCTCCATATAGTCCAGTTACATTAGGATCCGCCTGCCGAAAAGTTCCAAGTGAGCTGAAATTTTGTATAAATCTTTATTTTGACGTTACAAATAATGTCTCAAAATTCCCCATCGATATCGCGTTTGCATTTTGAGTTATTCAAGGTCAAAGGTCACAAAAATAAGTTTTTCGCAAATATATCGCTTTCTATGGGTCGTATGACTTTTTAGTTTTTATTGAAAATTAAGGCTAGAAAATTCCCTACAAAAAAGATTATATATATTTTTGACGTACAACTAACCATTCTGTAAATAACACACTGTTAAGTTTTGCAGACGGGTTTTACTTCCTTTTACGATAAAGGGAGTATTGGATTCCTACCAAAAATTCGAAATTGAGTTTTCAACAAATCTTCACGTTTTAGAGTCCCCTGCACCCAAAAAACGTGTTTTTGCTCATTGGTCAGTGTATCTGTGTGTCTGTCTGTCTGTGAACAAAATATCTCAAAAACGAAAAAATGTACGGCGTTGAAACTTCATATATAAGTTTTGTGTACTATCTAAATGCGACAGCAAGCTTTTGAAGAAAATCGCATAACCGGAAGCATGATGTTTACTCTTGTGTTTCAAAAACGGCTCTAACGATTTTTTTCAAACTTTACATTTTTATGACATTTTTAATGTGTATTGATCAAGATGGGTGATTTTTCAGTTGAATTTTAGAGGTATCTTGTAAGCCTGGCAGCGTCATCCTGCGAAAGAGGCGTATCCAGACACGAAACGTGTAATGAGCAGCTACAGCTATCACATTTTATTGCAGGCGTTGTAATATTTGTCTTGCATATGTTACAGTTTGGCATGCTGATTGATTAGAGGGGTGAGGTACCACGTAGATTAAAGCACAAGCACACTTTTTATAGGGGTACGGCGATAACTCCATTGAAAACAGTGTCACTGCTTATATTGAAAACGTTTAAGATCAAAGTAATTGATTATATGTATTTAGAATTAGGTGAAGTTTGAATTTTTCGAATTGCACTCCAAAACACGTCCGCACAACTGAAGTTTTGCGACTTTTTTGTCCTACTTGACCTACTTTCAAATATTTTGCTTATGCGTATTGGAACTAATGCGGTAGACAGAACCGTACTCAAATAAATTATAATTTACAATTGACAAGGAACCCAACTGAGTCAGAGTGATTGCTTTACTTGAGAGCTAGCGTTTATTTATCATTATGTGCAGGTATATGAAATATAAAAACGGGCATATAACCATTCATTTAGGCATTTAAATAAATACAGCTTACTTTTAATCTGCCTGAGAATTTTAGTTCAAACAAAATATTGTGTATGACAATAAATATAGGATACCGAAGTTTGCAAACTTAATTTGTTGTGGTTAACAACTATCATTTTAATATTTCCAGTTTTGATGTCTATTGTATTGATGTATGACATGCTCCACGTGACCACCACCCCTTTGCAAGCATAGTTCCCTTCCAAGCATTCTTGAAGATTGCCTACATAGGTAATTTCTAAATAGAGGTTGACGTAAATTTTGAAAGAACTGTACGATCGCCCTCTCAATTTCGCAGTTGCGACTGACTGGGAGATTTTCATCGAAAATGTTGTTTTTCATCGTTCCCATTCTCTAGAAATTGAAATTTAACGTACTTGATACTTGGTCCGTTATTTCTGCCTTGTTCTTATGGACGGTTATAGAGGTTGCAAATAAAATGATTTTGCTCGGTAGTAAACATCTTGTTTAACACGGTTATTGCATACTTTAACCATTTGCAGCAATTGTCATTTAAATGGCAACTGATACGATACTCTTAATTTTGGCATCCTATATTTATTGTCATATTATATTACCCGTATTCATGGCACCCAACAGTGACAATATGAACGATTTACTACAGATGGCTGCCGAAATAGCACTCTGCGATGTTTATCGAATGTGTATTTTTCAGATTATGAACTTGCAAATGGCCACACGGAAACATAAAGCTTTATGTGCACTTCTGGTGTGTTTTACGTGTACTAGTATTGGAAAAGAAATATTTCTATGCCCTTTCTTGCAATTCGATGCTAAATTTGTATTAAGATAGCGTCTAATAAGTAAATTTACGACTTCAGCGGACTTTTCGTTGCATTTTATTATATTTTATCCGTATTTATGGCACCCATCGGTAACAAAATGAAGGATTTACTGCAACTGGATGCCGAAATAGCACTCTGCGATGTTTATCGGATGTGTATTTTTCAGATTATGAACTTGCAAATGGCCACACAGGAAACATAAAGCTTTATGTGCACTTCCGGTGTGTTTTACGTGTACTAGTATTGCAAAAGAAATATTTCTATGCCCTTCCTAGCAATTCGATGCTAAATTTGCATTAAGATAGCGTTGAATAAGTGCATTTGCAACTTCAGAGGACTTTTCATTGCATTTTATTATATTTTATCCGTTTTCATGGCACCCATCAGCGATAATATGAACGATTTACTACAGCTATCTACCGTAATAGCACTGTGGGATGTTTATCGAGTGTGTATTTTTCAGATTATGCGCTTGCTAATGGCCACACGGAAACATAAAGCTTTATATGCACTTCTGATCAGTTTTACTTGTACTAGTATTGCAAACAAAATATCTTTATGCCGCCACTAGCTATTGGATTCTGAATTTTCATTAAGATAGGGTTTAATAAGTGCATTTGCAACTTCAGCGGACTTTTAATTGGATTTTATTATATTTTATCCCCATTCATGGCACCCATCAGTGACAATAAAAACGGTTTACTGCAGCAGGCTGCCAAAATAGCACTCTGGGATTTTTATCAAGTGTGTATTTTTCAATTTATGCACTTGCCAATGGCCACACGGAAATTTAAAGTTTTATGTACACTTCTGGTGTAGTTTGTTATGGTCTTAAATGGGTTTTACGACACCGCGCAGGCTCATACAAAAACTAAACGGCCGGCGCGGACGATATTTAACATATACGGGACAAATTTTCACCTAGGCCGCTGCCCACGCCGCAACAAGATAATGCCGGCTAAGCATCAGTGGAGCGAGGGGGGTTCTCACAAGATTAACCAAGGGCAACGGCCAGAGGGGCGGTAAAAATCAATAAAATTGAAAAGAGCGCCACCCGGTTTGATTGACATACCCAGAGAAAACCGGGAAATCAACTGGGCCGACAAATACTCAAATAACTACTTCGGAAGAATGCTCCAATAACTCTTTCGGGGGCCACGATGCAGCGTCAGACTTAAATACCTACCTGGAATGCTTACCCGCCACGTTCGGACCTCACCTCACATTTGTCGTAGCACAGTGACACAGTTACCCTGTAACAGACATGCACAAGGAGCAAAAGAGAAAAGACTAAGACGGTAAGGTTAATGCATCTATTGGATCACTCCCAGTGACCTACCAAACATACAAACTACAGGTATAACAACTTGTAATGATTGCTTAATCGGTACGCCCAGCTGGGGGAGCGCTTTATCTTAAAGATGGCGGGGCACAGTTGAGTCAGATCCAGGCCGGAAATAACGAGTTAAACGTAGGCCTACGCCCAATGGCGTGACGCCGTGACGCGCGAGAGTAAAGCCTAAATTTGGGTCCGGGTCACCAGAACGCCCTGTACTACAACACACAAAGCCGCCTTGCGGCACAAAAGGTTAATTCGACATAAATAAAGCTGGCTGGCAGCACCAGCCTGAATACGCAACAGTGAGTTTTTTAGTCGGAGTGTACGTTACACTGCACTGGATTGCAAACACAAACTTGAGCGATGGATTTGTAAGCAAACATGCGGGCGAAATCTGTACATTTTACAGATTGTTACCTTATCAGCTCGGCCGGTAGCGGGCGGGGAAGCATTCAAACAGTATTCGGGAAGGCACTTGGCACCAGATATGGCTGTAGCGAGGTTGAAAGTGGCTACTACACTGTAATTTTTAAAGGTTGAAAACAGGTATAACTGAAATTGAGAGGTATTTTAACTTGCCTTCAGAGGTATAACACTTATTCGGAGGTGTAGTAGAATGCCTTAAGGTATTTATTCCACCGTTTCAACCTCTTTTGGTTAGTAAGGTATTTTGGCCTACTTCAAGGCTGTAAGAAAGGTATAATAATATAGCTTTCCCAGTTTTACATTATACCTTGAGGTACCTTTAGGGTTCTCTATGTCAAGGTATATTTTTCTGTCTTTGGGTATAATTTTATTGGTTTCTGCGAGGTAGAAAGTTTTACTTCAAGGTGGTAAAACAGGTATAATAATAGCCTTGTAAGTTTTGCATTATACTTTAAGGTTCCTTTAGAGTTCTCTGTCAAGGTATAAATTTCCACCTTACCGTTTAATTTTATTGGTTTTTGTGAGGTTGAAATTTAATACCTCAAGGTGGTCCGAAAGGTATAATAATAGTCTTCAGTTTTTTATTATACCTTCAGATACCAAGAAATTTGAAAACCGTAAGCGAGAAAGACGGTTAAGTTGGAACAAATCGGACGCTTAGTTATATGAGATCAGGGAATTTGAGTTTTTCTTATGTTTCTGAAATCCGAAAAAACGAAATTTTGTATTTTCGTTTTTCTTGTTTTCTGGATTCATTATTAAAGATATTCAAACGCTTCAAGTACTTTTTATTGTCACTTTTTATCCTCTACAATCGTCAACTCATAATTATTTTACTATTTAGGGTAGAGCTGTTGAAACAAAACAAAATATCCGGTTATCCGGATACAGATATTTTATTATCCGGATAATTGAAATTATTACATTATCCGGGTATTAGGTTGCGATAACAGTAGTGTAGTTTTTAATGTAGAATAAGTCATAATAAGATTTTCTATTCGTGTTTTCTTGAAGTAGGGCTAAATTCGTAAAAAAAATCAAGGTATAACTTTTGGCAAAAACGCTGGGACCCGTCGACTTTAATTTTTATTTTCACATTTTTTAAAATAAAATCTAGACACACAGGGTGACCCGAGTAGAATATAACGTCATCGATGTTTGTTTTAAATGGCAACTCTCTTTTTATTACGGAATTTGAAGGAACACATTTATTTACTCACGCTAAGCTAATTTTTCAAATTTCGTAATAAAAAAAGAGTTGCCATTTAAAAACCATTGATGACATCATACCTCCTACGCGGGTCACCCTCTATGTATAGATTTTATTTGAAAAAATGCCCAAATAACAATAAAAATTGACTACTTTGCGAAAGTACTGTATAGTAATACATCGTTTATAATCAACACTAACTGTTATTTATTTGCCGATTGAGAAAATTTCATTCATATTTAAGTTTTAGTATAAAGCAGCACAAGTTAAAATAAGGCCAATAAAACACCACAAGAACAGTTATGTATAGGTAATAGATATAAAAAAGAGAAGAAAACATTAGCCATTTCATTTTTAATCTAATTGGATGCAGGAACTGCATCGAAAAAACATTTTTTTTATATCAGGTTCATAATTGGTCGTAGCCATACGTAAAATTGACTCCAAATTTTCATAGGTCAATCGATTTCTACTTTTGATTTGTCGATACTCATAACTGAAAAGGTTTGCTCACAAATGTACATTGATCCAAACAAGCTTCCGAATTTCAAAGCATTTTCTAACAACAATTTGTAATTGTCTTTCTCCAGACATCGGTAAAAGTTTAATAAATCACCTTCGTTAAATTTATTACGGAGATTTTCGGCGAAAGGGTTACTTATAAATCTACAAGTGATTTCACCCTTTGAAAATCTGAAAAACATTCTAGAAATGTAGTTATCAAATTATCACGAGCATAGTGGTAAGTGATATAGCGAGATGGGCCAGTGCAATACCAGCTGAAGAACATCTGTTTTTCGGACACCCCCGCGGCGCTATGCCGCTAACCCGTGCCTACTCAACCAGTGGATAGGTCATAAAATTCTATTTTATTGACGCTTTGCGATATTTACACCAATATTATGAAGAACTTTATTTAAAACATTAATATCGTAGTTCACGAAAAATTGGATTGCGGCTATGGGCCGCATACAAATCAAGGAAGTACTGAACGTGGCCTGCGGCCAGATAAAGGTTCTTGCCAAATAAGATGTATAGAAAGTTGTTTTTCTAAGAAACGTTCTGAAGCTTAAGATTATTGTTAAAACTGAATTCTCAAAACTAGACATTTCTATCAACTTGCGTGTTGGTCTTAACGTCCTGTCCTGCTAAATACATCTATCCCTTTTCATTATTACTACTTTATCACTTAAAATGGTTCTGACGTACTACATTTATAGAAGCGGTGGGTTTTACCACTTCTCCTATTTGGCAAACATTTTGCTATGACGACACTTTTATCTCACAGGCTTCAAGTGAAAAACAGTGTGCAGTACCATTATTCAGCGCTCCATTTACTTTCTGTTAGAGAAACAAACTGATAATGCAGGTAAGTTTTTAACAATTATTATTATTACTATAAACATATTGAAAAGAAAAACGTTTTTCTTGAACATTTGACTGTAAATATGTATGAATGCTGCCTGTGTTCAAAAGTTTTTTACATTTTCAACAATTTGTTCAGCACATGAATTTTTTGCACTCTCACTTAAACCACTGCAATATTAAATTAAATGTAATATTGATGGTTGCCAAGAATTATATCAGCGCGTATCTTATTATATTATTCACTGCTACAAAAATCACAAATCTCTTGTTCATTCCTTAAGAAAACGTCTTTCGACAAAAACAAATTAAAAGTAGGTACTGTGAGTGAGCCCAAATGTTTTAAGTAATTCTCTTATAAATCAGGATGTTCATAATATTGTAACAATCTTGGGGACATACGACTCAGCGTCTCGAGACAGGCGGGTGCAGTGTCACGACCTTGAGCCGGTTCAAGTGCGGACGGATGACTCACAGCTTCCCAGGTTTCGAGAAACGACCTTGGCGACTTAGGGGCGCGAACACGTAAGCGTTGCTAGAAGGATCGAGTACGGTCTTGACGTTTCCGGGATGACTCACCCGGCGCATATATAAATACGCGAAAAGGAAATAAGGGGCAGTCGAAGTGGAAGTCCGAGTGCCGACTCCAGCTTGGAAGAAACTGCCATATAAATAAACCCGTGTGTACATAAATCTAGCGAGATAAATAACGCGTGTATAACAAATAAATATAGCCATATAAATCATTAACGTTGAAATCGCGTGTAAATAACTAAGGTATATCTGTTGTTAGAAATAGTCCTGTTAGTTTATAAATAATGTGTGTTCCGCCTTAATAGTTCTTGTGTTGTGTAAATAGATTAAGATAAACTAGCAACCAGTGAGACAAATGTCTCATTTAATAAAACAAAAAAGACCGTTTTTCAAATAGAACGCGTATTAAATAAAAACAATAATATTTTTAAAATCACGTGATTGAAATTCGGTTCCTGACCTGACATGACCATTCCAAACATATAACTTTAATAACTTTTTTCTCTATCTCTTACGGTTTGGCTGCTGAAACAGCGTCCCGGACGGACCAGCGTCTCAGACAGACGGAAATCACGTGATTTCTCGAAAACCGGAAGTGTCACGTGACTGAAATTCGGTTCCTGACCTGACATGACCATTCCAAACATATAACTTTCATAACTTTTTTCTCTATCTCTTACGGTTTGGCTGCTGAAACAGCGTCCCGGACACACAAAACAGCGTCCCAGACAAGCCTATTATATATATGGATCCTTGTAAATAAATGCTTAAAACAGAAGCGGCGTATAATTTTTAATAGCCCCAGAACGTAAAACGTAACAATATTTTTGACTTTAATAGTATCATGCCCTCTGATAATATTGATAATGAAAATAACGATTTTACCAATGAATTTATTAACCAACTCTTAGTACTTAAATTCCAATTGCAACATGAGTTTTCGTTGTCGACGGTTATAGCAAAGAAACTTGTTTTTAGGGTTAAGGATTTGTATAAAGTACTAGCATCTCTATATCAAAAAAATTGTTAGGGTAAAATGTAAGTTGTTGAATATTAATTCTCAACAAGAAAGTGCAACTTTAAATGTTTTTGCTAATTTTAACGTTATGTTCGATATTTCAAAAGCGGGCAGCCTTTTATAAAAATAAGTTTATAGCTCCAGAAGAGCATGTGCACGGTATAGTGATAAAAAAAAACAAGTTTTGCATTATGTCCTGATTTTAGACACGATTAAAAATTACTTAAAAAGCATTCACCTAGCCTTGTTAGTGAAATGGATTTATATTGAAAAATATGGGTTTGCTATTGTTTTAAAGCCGTTAATAGACTACCTAAAGATTTTAGAAACTGAAAGCATTATCATTAATGGGTTGACAGTAAATTTTTAGGTGGTATTTCTACAATTAGGGTATTAGAGCATTATTTATGGCATTACTATTTTCAGGTTCAGAAAATGATGGCCCAGCGCTGGTACTGCTGCCATTGTTATCTAAGGAGGACCCATTAGATCTAATAAAAAACGTAAGTTCGAAAAAAAAATGTTTTGATTTAACATTTTCACAAACCATTCGCTCTAGTCATGCAAACAATTTTTTAACAATTTCCTTCTTTTGCAGGAACCTGAGTTGCTATCGACGATTACCCCTGCAATGCCTAGAGATGTCTTGGAGAATGATTTGTTTAAAGACAAATTGTACAAGTCGGCAGTTTTAAATAAGGGATTGAAGCAGTTTTATGCATCATATTTCTGTTTAATTTAAGTGTAAACAATGTATGTGGAATAGAAGAGCCACCTAAGCAATATGCATCGCAAATTGCTTTAATGGTTAATCAAATCATGTAAATGTGTATAGCGTCAATTTATTTTATATAGGTATAGTATTTTTTTGTATTTACTATATACACATTCTCACAAATCCGCTTACTTAAGTGTGCTGCTTCGCCCGCAATGTCCAAATTTAAAACATTACAAATGAGAATGAGTTCACCTGTTGTTAATGTACTAGTAATATAATTTAATTTTGCTTTATACGCTTCTGACCAGACACTAAAATTAAAACCGCAAAATACTCTCAGTCTCTTCCTGTTTTTTCTATCGCCATATTCTTCAAAAACTAATCGGTGAAGTAGTTTAATCCATTTAGTCGCTGTATCAATATTACGTGCAATGTGCGGAATTTGGCTTAAGTTTTCCATGGCGTTAATTATTAGTTATTAAAATCAATTATTTAACTATTTATAACGATTAACGGTCGCTACGAATAATTAAACATGCAGTTAAAAGGAAATAATACGGAGCGAACTCATAAATTCCGAATGCATCGATTGTATTGGTTAGCGCCTTTTATATTACAGACCATGCACCACTGCGACCGTATTATGTGTGCTGAACGCCTGGGCTCTCGCTTGGTTAGGCTACCCCTTCAACGTCTTTGAGGCTGGACACCTTGATTGGCACTGCTGCAATAACTTCCAAAAGGAGCTTCGACCCTCTGTCCCTTAAATCCTCGATCGGTTAGGCAACCACTTTGCCAGCTTCCAGAATATTCCGATACGGCGTCGTTTTCAAATCGCGGCCTAGCTTCTGATATTTGTTATACTCTTTGCGTGTTGTGTTTGGATTAATACTGGTCGATTTGATTTACTAATTGCCCATTCGGTGTTGTCCATGTGCCGTTGTATATGTTTTTATGCTGGAACTGTGTGCTCCTTATCCTCATATTTTTTCTGTCGCGAAACCTATTAGTCTTCTCCCGTTTTCATTTGTTACTTCATGTTTACTATATCTGTCTATTGTTGGCATGTAAATCTCCTCTCTCCCTATCTTTGCGTTGCAGTCTCTCAATATTATTTTTATATCGTAATCTGGCATGTTTTGGTACTCCTTGTCCATCATCTCATGTAGCAATCCTTTTCCTCATCATCTTTTTCCTCTGTCGGTGCATGTATATTTAGTAAACCTCAACATCCTGTGTTCTCCCTTGATTCTTAGGTAGTTCATTCTGTCAGTTATCGGCGTGAACTTTATTATATTTTTCCTGAACGTTTTACTGACCAGAAATCCCGCTCCTAATCTCATGTTCTGCCCGCCGCTGTTAAAGAAGGTATAGCCATCTATATCTCTAATCTCGTTATCTTTTTGCTTCGTCTCTTGTATTGCTATTACATCTATTTTTATATTTCATCGTTTCTCTTACTAAGTTTTTCAGTGCTCCTGCTTCGTATGTTCCTCTTACGTTCCATGTTGCGATTCTAATTGTTTTGTGTTTCTTTTTTTGGTTTGGTAATGCTTTGTTGTACTGTCTCGTTCTCATTTGTATGTATTTCTCCTCACGCTGTGTCTCTCTGGCGAAATTTGATTCCTGTTCATTCCACGTTGCTGGTTCCTGATTTTGATTTTCCTTGATCATAGCCTTTTTCATTGCCTGGTTCATTATTACACCTATTCTGTCCTTGTTCTCTTTTGTGGATTTTAGCTGTTTTTTGCTCTGTTCTCTGCCTTTCCACTTTTGTTACTCCTTGCTCTGCTGTATTCCATTTATATTCTTCATTGTTTATTTTCTTATAGCCTACTTTAACTGTGTTTCCTTTAGATCTTTCTTCATTCGCGATGTCTCTAATCTCTTTTTGGATGCTTCTTTCTTCTCTTGTTAGGTCGTCATCTATATCTATATACACCTTTGTTGTCCTCAGCTGGTTTTGGCCTGCATTATTTCATTTTTTTCGAAGGATTCTATTTCCACAAGTAGCATTCCCGGTCTTTTTTTATTATATTTAGCTTCCGTACTTTCGTGGTTACTTCTAATTCTTTGATCAGGAACTCCTATATTCCTGCAATTGCGTTTTCTTCTATATCGATAAAAAGCTAAACTTGAATGCCTTGGTATACAAAAGGCACTGAAGTTTAGCTTTTTATACCTCATGTGGATTTAGTTGTCGAGGCCCGTAGGGCCAAGGCAAATAAACCACATGAGGGATAAAAATGAACTCCAGTGCCAAGGAGTACATTGTTTTTTTTAAATCGAGAAATCGTGAAATTACAACATTTTAACCAACATTTAATAGTCTGAGCGGCGGTGACACTAACAGCCGTATTCATAGTCGTTCGCCAGCGGTTCGCCGGCGAGTCGCCGGAGATTCGTTATGAATAGTATGTTGGCGGCACTGTACGTCTATGTCAAATTCGAGGTTAGCAGGTTAGATTTTGTGTCAGTTTCTGTCAAAACTGACTGAAAACCTAACCTGATCACCTCGAATTTGACATAGACGTACAGTGCCGCCAACATACTATTCATAATGAAACTCTGGCGAGTCGCCGGCGATCCGCTGGCGAACGACTATGAATACGGGTGTAAGTCTAGTGTGATAAAACTTTTCAATGTCACACATATAATTCGTTAGGTCAATGATGGGGAAACACAAAATGGCAGTGCTGCCACGTGTGGACCGAACGGCACTATAAAAAAATTATTAAAAAAAAAAGTTTTTTTTTCAATATCTAGTATCATAAAACTTCAGGATTCTGATTGTTCCTCGAGACAGGGAAGGGGTAGGGCTTTAAGAAAAAACAGTGCTGCCACTCCCCGAGCGAACTCTTATCAGCGGCAGCAGGGAGATAAGTGATCCCTCGGATCCTATTTTCTAGTATCATCGAACTTCATACAAATTCAAACGTTATCTAAAAGATTATGAATTTCTGTGTAAGAAAAACCGCTGCTGCCTTTTCCAAAAAGTGAAGAAAATGGCGGCAGCAGCATTTGAAAGTCGCGTTTATCGAAACCGAATTTCGCGTGTCCATTCAGTTTTATCAGCATTAATCCGTTTTTTTCGATTTGTACTAATGAAATACGCTGACATCGTAATTTCCAATAAATTTTCAATGTTGTTGATTGTTTAAACAAATGAAATTCCATTTTTTATGTAATATTTTTCGATTTTCCATATTTTTCATGTTTTTTTTCATAGTTTCCATGCATTTAATTCCAATTGAGTATAAATGAATTCTATTCGTTGAAACAATACTTGCGATCATTGTTTAAACAAATTTGATTCTATCAATTATTCCAAACTCATTGATTTTTGGGCCGCTTTTTTAGGCCTTTTCGTGTTTTTCACAGCAAGTACGAATCCGTTTCGCATTTTTTTATTCATGCCATTTATTTGTGACGACAGGGATTGTTTGAACAAATTAGAAGTATTTTACTGGGAACAAAGATTTTTGAGCTATTTTTAAGCAGAAATAGTGTCTGCGGCGTTGATTTATTTTACCAACTTACTTTGTAAGACCCCGGCTGTGCTATTCACAAGTGGCACATTCTGCTTGGCTAGAGGGTAGCAAAAGGACCTACAAAGCCCATTCGTCGGTAGTTGGTATGCTTTATGCTCACTTTCGTTTGGGAAGCAGTCAGCAACGGTCGCATCGCTGTCCTTTTTTCTAATCTCAACGTATTTTACTTCTTCAAAAAATGCTTTGTTTCGTTGACGATATACTACCTTTGGCAAGAGATAACAACGACGAAGATGACAAAGAATTTGACGCAGAAAGTTTTGATTCTGGCCACGAAAACTAGTGATAAGTTGCTTCGATGCTTTAATTGTTAGCTACTCCTGTAATTTTAACTTTTAACATAATACCAAATTTACTAAATGGGCAAATTGTTTCAATAATAATTCATTGCGAACTTTGCATAATCTTTGTGTTTTTTATAAACCAACATTTGTATGCATAAATCTAGAACGAAATTAAATTCGTTTTCACAAAACAAGACTATTACTTATTTAAACACGCTTCCATTCTCTTACAGTTGGTGAAATAAATCAACGCCGCAGACTCAATTTCTGCTTAAAAATAGCTCAAACATCTTCATGTTCCAAGTTAAATACTTCTAATTTGTTCAAACAATCCCTGTCCTGATAAATAAATGGCATGTTTCAATAAAACTGCGAAACGGTTTCGTACGTGCTGTGAAAAACGCGAAAAGACCTAAAAAAGCGGCCCAAAAATCAACGAACTTGGAATAATTGATAGAATCTAATTTAGATAGAACTAATTCATTCTCAATTGGAATCGAAGGCTTGGAAAATATGAAAAAAAAACAAGAGAAATAAGGAAAATTCGAAAAATATCACATAAAAAATACAATTTCATTTGTTTAAACAATCAACGCAATAGAAAATGTATTGCAATTACAATGTCACGCGTATTTCATTAGTACAAATCAAAAAGCCGGATTAATGCCGATAAAACCGAATGAACACGCGAAATTCGGTTGCGATAATCGCGACCTTCAAATGCGGCTGCCGCCATTTTCTTCAATTTCTGGAAAAGGCAGCAGTGGTTTTTCTTACACAGAAATTGATAATCTTTCAGATAACGTTTGAATTTGTATGAAGTTCGATGATACTAGAAAATAGGATCTGAGAAACAATCAGAATCCTGAAGTTTTATGATACTAGATACTAAAAAAAATTTTTTTATAATTTTTTATAGTGCCGTTCGGTCCACACGTGGCAGCACTGCCATTTTGTGTTTCCCCATCAATGACCTAACGAATTATATGTGTGACATTGAAAAGTTTTATCACACTAGACTTAGTGTCACCGCCGCTCGTACTATAAGGGATATGTTAACGTCAGCTGACGTTTACCTATCGCCTATCGCCCCGCCGCCTCCTAAGTCAATGGATTACTTTACTGCCGATTTCTCGTATTTTAATGCCGATTTTTAAAAAATGCTAATATCCAGACGGCCGTGCTATTATTATTCATTCAGATTAAATTGTATTCTAATATGACCGACAGTCGGTGTAGAGCCACGACCGATATGGTTTTTAAATTCATAATGTTAGGTTAGGCAAATTCAGCTTTTTCGTATGATTGTATGTTTGTGGTTTTGCCGAGCATTTATTAGGGTATTGTTTTGTGATTTATTAAATCTACAACATAATAATCGACAATGTCCGATGGTAAGTTTTTAAAATGTACCTAATCTAATACACGTTTCACGTATGGATAAATATGAAAAAGCATCAAGTGAATTAAAGTTAAACGTCTTAAATGTTTTAGAAGAAGTAATTAGAAGACGATTGGTGATCGACGGTGACGGTACAGGAGACGACAGGCGACTAAATGTACTTTTAAAAAATCTAATTAAGTGGGCCAATTACACGGATGAATCTTCTCCAGAACACCAACAATTATACGATCGCATGCTTGCACAAATCAGCCAGTGTGAATTTGCTGTTAGACGTTCACAGCTGCTCTCGAAAACCAATGAAAACCAACTGCAAAATTATCAAAAGTTGCAGGAGAAACTCGAAAAGCAGATAACTGAAGTTAAAAATACCATAGAAGTTAGCAAACAAAATTTAACTCAAGCAAAAATTTTAAAACAGAATCGAATGATGTACGATTTACTAGCTCAAAGTATAAAACAGCAACCGGCCAGAAAAGACACTGACAGACGGTTAGCTGAATTGAAAGCTGAACTCAATAGTTTACATGAACAACGAAGGAATTTAGAGCAAAAATTGGAAATGCGTCGCAAGCAATTTCATGTATTGGTTTCAAGTGCTAATCAGTTGCGTTCCATGTTGGAAGACACGACAGAAGATGATGCTATGAATACTTCACTAGATGATATTACCAATAGTCCTGGTCCTGAACCAATGTCTGAATGATTAGTATGATATCATTACGTTGTAAAACTAGTAGTTAAGATTACCTTTTAAGTATAATGCAAAATAAATTTTAATTTTTTGCTGTTCATAATTTTCTATAATAAAAATTCTATATGAATGGGGTTTTTATTTGATTTGTGTACCAAAATCTTAGTGGTATTTTGTTCATGTAATAAAAAATGTATTACACTAATTTTAAATATTTTTATAAATATAAAAAATTTTCGGACGTAGATTTAAATTTAAAATTTCTAGTTTACGTAAAATGTAATTTTGCCTTAGAACCAAAATTATAACATTTTTATAGCAATTAGTAGTTTTAACTGTGTCTAATTGATATTAATGATTAATTGATCATAAAATTATAGGCATATCTAGCTAATGTGGCAGGTTAGATTTCATGTAGACATAAAAACCAAAAAACTGTAAAAATATTACAATTCTGTATTGTTAACTGTAATATATTTTTGTCCTTTGGTTATAGAATGCAGACTCGATCATCGGGATTAAAACACCCTTGATCCAGATTATCAAGAAATTCGTATTACTGACAATTTATATTATCGATAAAACTATGGAAAAAAATTATGGATGCAAATGCTCGCCTCTCAGGCGGCCGGCCCGGGTTCGAATCCCGGCGGAGTCTAGAAGGATTTAAAAATCGTACGCTACCCGACTACCACGCTAACACCTGTGGTAGTCGTTAACCCCTAAAAAGGGAACTCTTCCTCACTTTTGATGGGCAAGGCTAGCCACTTACCCGGTCTAAAGGCAAAGAGGGCTCATAGAACCACTTTGTGGTTAAAACAGGCCACTGGACAAATAAAAAATAGGAAAAAAATAAACTTGTACATAAAATATTCAAACATCAACAATTTATACATAGTACATAATATGCACATACCAATGGGGGTCATAATTATACAGGCAATTCCATGAGCTGGAGAATGTTCAAACACTATTTGCCATAAAAGTAACAGAAATTGGCAACAAGTAACTACAATAGCTACCAAAGTCAAGATTATATTTTCTATTTCGGTTACTCTTATTAAAAATAGTATTTAAACCTTTTTCAACTCATGAAATTACCATGTTCCGTACAATTGTAGGCAACCTGTATGTAACAGCAATGAGATAACATGAACAAGAAAATACAACGGAATGTTAAAGTAAAAAAGAGAAATATAAAGGCAACTATTTGAGTAAGCCTGACATTCATTTTAATGATGACAAGTCAACTAAGTGTACAGTATAGCCCCTTTATTTACAAATAGTAGCGACATCCTTTGATGTTGCCGCTGGGGCAAAATCACGTTGGTATCCCTTAAGTCCCCAGCATATTTAAAAATCGCCTAGGAAGTTGCATAATTAATTAAAATGTGACATTGACAGTTGTCATGTTTTTATTCATTTTTCTCTTCGGGGGCCAATGTGAAGTCGAGGACGTGGAAATTCCAGGGTGTTGTGTCGATAAGTGTAAAAATAGTAGCAGAAAAGGATTTCAGGTATTCAGATCTGTTATTTTTTCACTGTTTACACTGAAATTTATCGTTTAGTAACTTTTTGTATTTTCATGTTTGCATCAGGTTTGCTCCACGATGTCGCTACTATTTGTAAATAGAGGGGCTATAGTGTACAGCTTACAGATTCTAGATTGAAGCGTGGTGAAAATCGAAACTAATGTTAGAATCTAGTAATTTCAAAGTTTTGTATTGGTAACACTTTTGACATCTATCATATTGACATTAAATTGTTAACCTTATTTAAGCTAAATGACACAATAAATCAACATTGTGGTATGGCACATTTCAAACCAGAATTAACAACACACAAAAATAGCAACAATAACAGAATTAACAAAATCAACAGCAATTTTCACACTTTAAAACACTATAAGAATCTGTCATATGACGTTAGTCATTGTGCACACGAAATCCCTCTACCCACCGCTACTGATTACTTGTCATTTAAAATATAACCAAAGTTTGTATGGTTGACAATTACTTCTTTCCACATATTGCCAATTCAGTGAAATCAAATATGTTCACAGCACCTTTCATGACCTACCTTGAGAGTCGATCTAGATTCTGTAAGCCAGTGGCGTAACTAAGATTTTGCTCTGGGGGGTGTTCTGGGAGAGTAATCAATCTTACAATAAGAATTAAAAAAATGAGCGTACCATTAAGTATAGCTGATTTCATTTTTATAGGACTTGCGGTAGGCCTTGATTTAACTTCTTGGCAATGTCGACCACCTAAAGTACTTTTATTTTCTATAATAATTTTCAAGGTCAACTTTCTAGGAGATAAGTTGCATTCCTGCAGGGTCCCTAGTTTTAATAATGTTGGTACATACATTTTTAGTTTTTTTTCACTAAAAAAATATTGTCATTTTGACAGATATGTCATAATAGTGGGTAAAACGAACAGCATAGTAAAATATTGCAAATTTATTAATTATTAAACTTACAATATTTGAAAATAAACATAATGAACGTTTGCAAAATTAAAGGTAATTGTAATTACACGACAAACTGAAAGAATAATAAAGTATCGGACAATTTTAAGAAATGTAGTAATAGAAAATGCAGAGTAAGTAGTGCAACAATTATTGACATACTTGTATTTTATGTACATTCTTCCATTAGCATTTCATTTTCAGACTGAGATTCTTCCGATAAAAATTGCTCGTCGTCAGAATCTAAGTCTTCTGCATGAGAGATAATAAATGGAGGAATGTTTTCTATTGGCGTAATGCCCATATGCTTTTTCCAGTCGTCAGAAATTAGCTTCTCTATATGATTAACAGAATTATTCCACATATCTGAGAAAAATTTTGACAGAGAATCTTTCCAAACCACTTGTACCTTCTCTTTAAATGAGAATTTTGCGTCATTAATGTGTTTGTTATAATGCGTTTTGCAAAATGCCCATGCCATTTCTATGGCATTGTACTGGCAGTGATAGGGCGGAAGTCTTAGTACTTCGTAGCTATGCTTCAAAAGAATGTTGTCAATAACGTACTTTTTATCATTTTTCTTCATAATTGGCTCAATTCGTTCCCAAAGGTTTTTCTTAGTCTCGAGATTTAATTCAGATTCACTTAAATTTATGTTTTGCTAAATAATTTACCAAAATTGATTTTGTTGAACTTTTTGTTGGGTTTTTTCTAATAAAACGGAATGATATGGTGCATTGTTCATTACTACAACACACTTTTTATTTCATTTATTTAAAAACTGATTTAATACCCAATTTTTAAATTTGTCCGCATCCATTCTTGTGGTAACCGGCATCATTATTTTTACTGGCAAAGAAAAGTTCACACCCCTCTAAAAACCCACCCATATAACCAGCGTGCAATACCGTAAATCTATCACCTTCACTTTTAACTTTGAAATTGTGCATTCTTTTATCATCTTCCTTTGCCCATTGCCGAATTTGAGAACCGTTTTAGTAAATCCATGTGTTATCTAAAAATATAAAAGTGATGTCTTCACCAGAATTTAAATATTGTAAATATTTGCGTAAGAATGTAATTTTAGCTGTAGCTACATATTTTCGTTTGCATAATATTTTTCTTGTATTTACTCTTTTAAATTTAAAGCCCATATCCAAAATTATCTTGTATAGTAGTGATCTTGACCCAGCATATTCCACGGTATTTGTCAAATATCTAACTAAATTGTGTAATGCAAAATTTTTTCCCTGTTCCAATATTTTAAACATTTCCCTGGCCATGTTTCTTTTTGCCCGTTTTAGAGTCTTTCAATTGCTCTTTATTTTCAAAAATATTATAAATAACTTGTGTTGAAATCTAGAAAAAATTGTGGCTTTAAATTAGAACGCAAAATGATCTACCTTCATGTTTTACTGAAAGGGTTTTAGAAAGTCTCGTTAACAATTCCATTTTAGGCATTTGTGGATTCATTTCCAGAAATTGATCTTAGCAATTTACAGCCGCTTGCTTAATTTTTGCATTTAAAATATTTCTTGGTTTTCTTTTTTTATCCGATTTTATTGATGATGATTCCATGTCAAAAAAAAGAAATTTGTTAAGAGTTCAAATAAAGAAACTTTGACATTCAAAATTGACACATAACCATAATTTTGAAAAAAGTTCAAACAACACGAGGTATAAAAATTTCCTAGCGTTTTAATCACATATCTACCAACATTGTAACACTTTGACAGTTATTATAGAAAATAAAAGTAGTTTAGTTACATTTAACAATTTTCTAATAATGATGTTGACAGACGTCTATTTAAATAGGTGAAATTAACTAGTGTGGCATTTTATTTGCTTATTAGGTAACCAAAAGAAGTCAGAAATAATTATTTGCTAAATAAATAACAACTTAGATTGCTTGTAAAACAAAATTGCAAGATATGCCTGTCCTTGCAATAACTCCAACCTATGCAAATGTTAAATGTCATTTTGACTGTAAAAAATAGTTAAACTGACATCATTATAATAAGAAATGAAATAATACATGTATGTATGCTTTATGCGCTTGCATCTGGCGGTACAATGCTCAACTTGCCCCGGATTCGGTATACAAAGTTGGAGCGCGCCTTTTTTGCTTGTCCAGCAACCATGTGTGAGGTGTGTGTCATGTTGATGTACTTATTCAAAATTTTAAAAATGGTCGAGCCGAATTCCGAATGTAATAATTGATATTCAATCATACATTACTAAAATGTAATTTTAGATTTTTTGTTTAAGACGAATTTTAGTTATTCCTAAAGCCTCTGGGGGGTGTTCCGACACCCATATCACCCCCCATAGTTACGCCACTGCTGTAAGCTGTTGTTTGTTCATGCTATCTCACTGCTGTTATACAGTGCCTTCAGAAATGATCGAGTTAGCAAGTTAGGTTTTGTGTCAAAACTGACGCAAAACCTAACCTGACAACCTCAAATATGACATAGACTTACAGTGCCACCAATATATTATTTATACGTGGTATAACCATTAGTGATGTCAACTTTCGTTACTTTTCAGTACTTGTAACTATTCATTACATTTCATTGAAGTATCCGTTACTTTGTATTCGTTACCATTATTCCAAAGCCTACGCACCTTGCAACCAGTTCGGATCGAGTACCTGAAACTTCAGCGAGAGTATCCGTTGGTTTCAGATAGTGGCAAGGACAAGGAGCTGCAAAAGCTAACGTAAACAAACAAAACTGAATACCTACTTCTTTATTTCCCAGAATTGAGCATTGAAGTCATGGCTTATGCACACGTAACATCAGGAGTTGCATTTGTTACGCATTTAATATATAAAAGAGGTGTTACAGAAAACGACCTGGTTAAGAGGTCTGCTTTTATTTTGTTTTCAAAGTAACCTTATGAAAGAACAGGTGATAGCAACCTACCTGATCTATGATCACGTTTCGCATCGTAAGATGGCAAAGAAATAAAAAGCAAGGCTAAACTAAATTCTCTTTAGTTAAACTGCAGCGTTGAGTGAACAAGTACTTGTTTACTCAATAACTATAGTAACTGTTTTCAAAATGTAACGAATACTTTTGCAAGTTGATATCCGTTACTTCGCATCTTGTTGGGTAACGAGTACTCGTGTACTGAATAGTTAATTTTTTGACATTACTAATAACCATGCCCATTCAAAAACGTTGATCATTTCTGAAGGCACTTTACATACAGATTGGTGGCGGAAAATGTGACTATAGGTAGTCTAATGTGCTAGAATACAGTTTATGGGTTAGTCAGAGTTAGATATATATGATCTAAAATCTAGTATGCTAGGATTAAATGTTTTCTAAAAACAAAACACCTTGATTCTGCAGATGCTAATGTTAATCGCATATAGGTCTATTTTTGTCTAACGCACACACTGCTCATAAACTGTATTCTAGCACATTGGACTACCTATGATCACATTTTCCGCCACCAATCTGTATATAGGTTGCCTAAAATTGTACAGAATATGACACTCCATGAGTTTGAAAATAGTCCAAGAGCCAGCAACGGATTCCTTACAGTATTTTTAACAAGTCTGTAACTGTTATGGAAGGTCCGTTTGAATATATTGAGAAGGGCCAAAACCACCACCACAGGCTTGCCAGACTTCGAGTTTCCTTCTCAGTATATTCAAAGAAACCTTCCATAACAGTTACACGCTTGTTAAAAATACTGTAAGCAAACCCGTTGCTGGCTCTTAGACTAAAAGGTTCAAATACTATTTAGCCCAGACATATTAGATTAAATTTTACCAAAACCTAGAAATAAATAATGTTAATCTAAAAATCGGTAGGAATATTTTATAGTGGTGTGCTGAACAACATACCAAAAATCCTAAAGCGAAATATGTCGGCTTCATGTAATTTTTAACAAAAGAAAATTAAAAAAAGTTTTTTCCTTAATAATAACGCATATAATTTGCCATTGACCTCTATGGATGTAATGGTAATTACTAACTGAGTTCATATTTTTTTAATTGAAATATATTATGTTCTTTGACAAATTCTGCTTACCGCAGAATGATCGAAGGGCGTAACAACGTGGCTAAACTATAAATCAGTGCGTGTCTACAGCAGACTGCACTTGCATTACTGTGTAACTTATACGCGCGTGGTTTTTTGTTATGTTATTGATATAAATTGGTGATAATAATGGAAAACGTTTGTTTTTACTGTAATAAACTACTTAGTGAAGGAAAGTATGTGGTGGTAGGCAAATATTTATTTAAAAGATTATAAACAAAATCAGCTTTATGATTCAGATGTGTCATTGTCTGCACCTAAACTTTCAACAGATATGGCGATCGAACGGTCTTTGATGCGCCTTTGAAAAGTTCAGGGAGGTCTCACTCATGGCCGTGGTATATCTGATAGTCAGCTAGCATATTTCGTGCTCTCTTTTCGTGGATGTCTTAAAATTTGTAGTTCCGTTGAACTGACTGGTATTACTAGAACTTCAACAAAACAACACGTTGAACTTAGAGATTCAAGATCAGTGGATGCAAAATATTTGAACCTTTTTATAAATTGGCTGTCGACCCGCTCTCCTAAGCAGGAATGTAGTTCCTTACGGTCTTTATCATCTGGGTTTGTTGGATATCAAACTATTAATTGTAATAATGCAATGGAATTAGGCAACCATGCGATGAAGGCAGTCCTCGGTTGCAGTTCTCCGACATGAAGCTATCAAGAAAAAATGAACTGTTGCAGATGGTATCATGTGGGTGTAAATCTGATTACGGGGCTCGGTGTTCCTGTAGAACTGCAGGCCTTGCTTGCTCAATAATGTGCATAAATTGCAGGGGTCGAAGCTGCAGTTACGATACTCCAGTAAATGAAGTTGAAGTCGACGATGATCAAGACGAAATATAAGTAAGCAACCATATTATACTTAAAACGAAAGAAAGGAAAACAAGATTTAATTTGTTCTAGGTTCCGGTTCTACTCATTTTGTCGACACTAAGTTTTCGAGTTTTATTCTAAAATAAAAATATATTATATGTAAATTTTTTTTAAATTTTGCTTTTACCTTTTTTGACCTTTTTCCAAACACTAAATAAGCTTCTGGTGGAACAAAGATCCATATATACATATAATAGGCTTGTCTGGGACGCTGTTTTGTGTGTCCGGGACGCTGTTTCAGCAGCCAAACCGTAAGAGATAGAGAAAAAAGTTATTTGTTTGGAATGGTCATGTCAGGTCAGAAACCGAATTTCAATCACGTGACAATTCCGGTTTTCGAGAAATCACGTGATTTCTCGAAAACGCGTTCTATTTGAAAAACGGTCTTTTTTGTTTTATTAAATGAGACATTTGTCTCACTGGTTGCTAGTTATTATTATTATTGTATACATGTATGATATAAAATACATGAATAGTGAGATATATATACCTATTAAGTTATATATTGATGGCAAAACACGATATGTATAATAATATCCTGTATAAACCCGAAATACCCGCCTATGCCTTTTTTCATCATGAAGCCGACATAG
>CALNHX010012614.1:0-23750 GCA_940337035.1 Agriotes lineatus
TAGCACGAGATTGCGAAAAAGATAAAGTGCACACGGACGCGACAAAGCGAGCGCTACTTATCGTGCGATGATATGACAGTTGCATTAAAAATTAACAACATAAATGAAAAAGCACTCGTTGACACGGGATCTTCCTTAAATCTGATGACGCAACAAAAGGCCGAAGAACTAAATGTTTTCTATTTAGAGCGAAATTAAACCCGTGAATTTGAGTGGATTAAAGGGTGCCACTTGTAAAAATATCGGACTAGCGAAAATTACTGTGAGTATCAACAATCAACTGCTCACTGCGAAATTTTATATAGTAACTAACGATGCTATACCAGTTTCTATTATTCTCGGAAAAGACCTGCTGAATCAACCTTCTGTGGTGCTTAAGGTCGAACGAGGTATCGCAAACATCGAGATTGAAAGTGAAGAGCCACGACAGGTCACAATTTCTTCTCAAGAGTTGCGAATTAACCCCGACTTGAGTGAAAACAACCGCCACCAAATTGAAAAACTAGTTATGGAGGCAGTTGGGGAAAAACGAGAGCCATTAAATGTTCCCGGCTTTAAATGGACATTACACTTACGTCAAACGAACCCGTGGTGTTTCGCCCACGCAAACTGTCGCGACCCGAACAAGAATGCTTTGAAACTACCATGAATGAACTATTGTCCAAGTGAATAATAAGATTAAGTAAATCTAATTACGCAAGCCCAGTTGTTCTTGTAGATAAAAAGAACGGAGAAAAGAGACTATGCGTTGACTACCGAGCGATCAATAAGATCACGCTTAAGCCCTGTTTACACGGGTTTAGTAAACAGTCTAGTTGCTGGAGCAAGTAACTCGCTTCGTTTTATGATAGGACAGTTGCTGTTCCAGTGACCGTTCACATACGTTTTAGTATTTCGCTTTAGTTTGTGAGTGAAATCATCGTAAAATGGATCGCTCAAACTTATTAAAGAAAGTAATTAAAAATATATCAAAACTTCTCATGGATGAATGTTTGGATATACTTCATGAAGAATTGTACAAGAAAAAGAAAGTGTGGACAAGGAGATGGCTTTTAAGAAGACCTACACATGGGGCTTCAGCTCAAATTCTTAACGAGCTCTATGTAGAAGACCCTTTAGAATACAAATTGTGCTTAAGAATGTCTCCCGAGAATTTTGAAACTTTATTACGTCTTATTGGACCTTCAATTCAACGCTCCGATACTTTAATGAGAGACGCTTTGCCAGCTAGAACAAAATTGGAACTTACACTGACCTATTTGGCTACCGGAAACAGTTACAGAACCCTGCAGCAATTTTTTCGTGTTTCTAAGGCAGCTATCTCATCTTTAATACCAGAAGTATGCGATGCTATTTCCACCTGCTTGAAAGACTATATGAAGGTTAGTATTTCAAATGCATTTTAATGAACATAAGCATATTTTATTTTTGAAAAAACTATTAAAACATAAAAAAATTTAAAAGTAAAAGTATGACAAATTGTAAAAGTAACTACTGGTAGGCACCGTCTATTGCTCTACTTAAGGCTTCTGCGAGCAAATCTCCTTGACATGCAGCATTTTCAGATTCTCTGGAAGAGGAGGCAACGCTTGCTGGACCACCAAACTCAGATAGTGAGTCATACGAATTTGAAAATGATCTAGATGCAGGTGCATTTAGTTTTTCATGATCCCTCATTCTGCAGTCTGTTATAGTTCTCTGAATTTCTTGCTGAGCTATTAAAAATTCTCTTGTTGATAATTTTCTCAACTGCATGGCAACATGTTTCCCAAAAATTTCATATTCATCGTCGTTTCCTGACTGATTCATTGTTTGGTTGAGCTCTCGCAATTCTTTTACAGCTGCTGTAACATCGTTTATGCGAGATCTTTTAGCTTTGGGAAAAGTAGAAGGAGTATCATCTTCAGTATTGCTTTTCGGTGTATTATCTGCAGTATATCTTTTCTGAGTGTCGGCAGAATTGTCCAATTCTTGAACCTCTTCAATATCTGACTGAATGTTTTCTTGGGTATCTTGAGTATCTGTTTCTTGCAAGTTCTCCTTAGGAAAAAAGATAAACCAATTACTTTTAGGTACTAAACAATTTTTCGTATTTTAGGTACCAACTACAGAAGATGAATGGAGGAATATAGAACGAGGTTTTAGTAGCAGGTGGAATTTCCCTGGATGTTATGGTGCAATTGATGGAAAACACATACTGATACGACAACCTCCTAATAGTGGAAGTGATTTTTATAATTACAAAGGGACCAATAGTATTATTCTAATGGCGGTAGTAGATCATGATTATTGTTTTTGGTACACTGATATAGGATCAAATGGAAGAGCTTCAGACGGAGGTGTGTTTCAGGGTTGTTCAATATTCAGAGCACTTGAACATAGTTTATTGCCAAATGGTGGGGTCATTGTTGGAGACGATGCGTTTCCATTAAAACCATACTTACTCAAACCATATTCCCGTACTGGATTGGCTTTTGAGGAAAAGGTGTTCAATTATAGACTGTCGCGTGCCAGGCGTATAGTCGAAAATGGATTTGGGATTATGACAAGCAGATTTCGGGTATTTGAAAAACCAATTGCCTGTGATATTGCCACAGTAGATAAACTAATTCGTGCTGCTTGTGTCTTACATAATTGGTTGAGATTAACGTCAGGTCGTACCTATCTGCCAAAAGGTTCTGTTGACGAAGAAAATATTGAAAACGGACATCAAATCCCAGGGACATGGAGAGCGGAAATAACTGGACTTTCAAGTATAGGACATTTTGGAAGTAATAATTCGTCGAGACAAGCAAAAGAAAAGAGAAATAGATACAGAGACTATTTTTGCAACGAAGGAGCTGTAGACTGGCAAGATAGAATGGTAAATTAACTTAACAAATAAAATACGACTGAAATGTATTATAAATATTTGGAATTGCTACAAGAAATAAATACTTACAAAGTTACTTTGAGTTGGTCGTTTCACTTGGATGTTTTTTATGAAAGCGTGCATTTCATGAAACCATTTTAGGGATGGCACATATACTTCGTCCGTGCCAGTTCCAGTTTTACGACTTTTTCCAATTTTTGTTAGTTCTTGTGTGTACGTAGATCTCAAGTTTTTAATTTTTTGTTTTGCATCAGCCTCCTTGAAACCGTCTATAGCCATTTCATCCACAATTTTTGTTAATGCACTTTGACGCGCTTGCTTATTACGGTATTTTGTGCTAGTGACATTCCACAGACACTCATGTTCTCTATACAGTTCAACAAATTTCAACGTAGTGCTTTCACTCCACCTGGACATTTTTCACCAAGAAAAATTATGACACTATAATACAAAATCACTGTTCTGATAATTGCTGACTTCCCTCTCAACTGGAACAGGAAGTGGAACAGACGTCTACACGTGTTTAGTTGTTCGGCTTAGTGGCATTTCTTGGAATTAATCTGTGGTGGGGACAGGATAGCAGGCAAGTAAGTTGAGCTGTTTTCAATCTACTTGCCTGGCTTCATTTACTGGATCCAGTACTCTACTCGCCACTGGCTTCTCTGTTCACACTAGTTTAGTTACTAAAAGCCAGTGACTTGCTCCAGCAACTTGACTGTTTACTAAACCCGTGTGAATGAGGCTTTAAGGACAAGTATCTCTTGCCTCTTATCAATGACCAAATAGACGCACTTAATGCACATGTCTATTTTACGACGCTCGATCTAAAAAATGGATTGTTCCACGTGCCCGTTCCCGAAGCATCAAAAAGGTACACCGCGTTCGTCACTTATAATGGTCTCTATGAATATAAATGTATACCGTTCGGACTAATAGTCTAGCTACCTTCATGCGATACATACATAAAGTATTCGAACAGCTGATTCGCGAACGAAAAATCCTTGTTTATATGGACGATATAATGATAATATCTCAAAACGTGACAGACGGCATTAAGCAGCTTGAAGAGGTACTTAAAGTAGCAAACGACTATGGATTATCCTTGAGAATCGACAAATGTACCTTTATGTACACGGAAATGGAGTATCTCGGGTTCAGGATCAGACATAATGAGATACGACCTCAAAAACTTAAAACGAAAGCAGTCGCCAAGTTTCCTGTACCTACGACTACCAAACAGGTACAAAGGTTTCTCGGATTGGCAGGATATTTCCGGAGGTTCATGCTTTCGTATGCAACTATTTCACGACCTTTAACAAAACTGCTAAAGAAAAATCAAAAGTTCGAATTTGGTTCACAACAGATGGTGGCTTTTGAAAACCTAAACCAGCTGCTAACAAACGAACTTGTTTTAAAAATATATGATCCAGAAAAGGAGACTCAACTACACACAGACGCCAGCGCCAGTGGATATGGGTCAGTACTTCTTCAACGTCAACAAGATGGATTGTTTCATCCCATCTACTACATGTCGAAAACTACAAGCAATGCTGAATCGCGATATGATTCTTTTGAATTGGAAATGTTAGCCGTAATCCGAAGCTTAGAATATTTCCGAGTTTATTTCTTGGGCATAAGATTCAGACTAGTAACGGATTGCAATGCCTTGAAACCCGCATTAGCCAAAAAAGAAATTAATGCACGCATATTCGGGTCCATTCTATTAGAAGAATTCGATTATGACTAGAGCACCGCCCCATCCAGTTCTATGCAGCATATAGATGCGTTAAGCAGAGTAACCCAATTCGACGACGATTTCAGATTGGTGAAAGTTAAACAGGGAAAAGACCCCGAGTTGAAAGCCGTAATCGAAATTCTGGAATGCGGGGGTGAACCGCCAGACGATCACTTCAAAATGAGAAATGGAATTCTTTGCTACCAACAGCCCAACGAAAACGCTCTCTTTGTTGTACCGAGGAGCATGCGTAGAAGTGTTGTTCAAGCAGCTCATGACGACAACGCCCACATTGGTACCGATAAAACGATGGAAGTAATTCGTCGAACGTATTGGTTCCCTAGGATGAGACGTTACGTTCGAAAGCACCTCCAAAATTGTCTAAAATACCTCACCTACAATCCGAGTTTTGGAAAACCTCAGGGTCGTTTTCACAGTATCGCTAAAGGTCATATTCCATTTCAAACTCAACTGTAACCACCTTGGTCCCTTAGACAAGTCGCTAACCGGTCATCGTCAAGTGTTAATTGTGATCCACGCGTACAGTAAATTCGTGTTTCTGAAACCTACGAAAACGACAGAGACTAAGGAAGTGATCGCAGTTTTTAAAGACATATTCGGTGTTTTCGGTCCTCCTAAGACAATTATTAGTGACCGTGGAACCGCGTTTACAGCCGAGGACTTCTCGCAGTTTCTGAGAGATTCTAGTGTGACTCATGTGCAAAATGCTACCGCTACCCCGTGCGCGAACGGACAGTGTGAGCGGTATAACAGAACTATAACTAATTTACTTGCGAAAGTGAGTAAAACAGAACGCAACTGGTCCCAAGTATTAGTGCGCGTTCAGCAAGTTCTCAATATTTCTATACAAAGAAGCCTTTCGACAACCCCTTCGAGGATTCGACTTGGATACGATCTTCGTATACAATCCGATCAAGCGTTCCGTGATCTGATATCTATTTGCTTGAAAGAAGACGGCAAACCCGACTGGACGCAAAAACGCGAAGTCTTACGACGAGCTGCGGAGGAGCAACAAGTGACTGTCCAAGAAGAGATCCAGAAACGATATAACCTCCGACATCGGCCGCCGACACGATATGTGGTTGGTAATTATGTTATGGTGAAGGCGACGCCTCAACCTGGCCACAGCAAGAAGCTTTAACCAAAGTTCCAGGGCCCCTATACCGTTTCAAAAGTCTGATGACAGATATATCGTCGAAGATATCCCGGGAGCACAGCGCACCCAAAGACACTACGTTGGGACGCAATCCAGCGATCGTCTTCGTCGCTATCTTCCTGATGACGACACCAGCGCCTCTACTAGCGACGAAACCGACTCGGACAGCGACCCAATCCCGTCCGACGCGTCCGGGACATCAGGATGGCCGAGCTGTAGTAGTCAGAGCCACCGCCATGCGTGTAGTAGTCAGACTCACTACCATGCGAAAGGTGGGGAAAGCGCGGGGTCGTCCGATGAACGCCAGCAAGCGTGGTCACGCACGAAGCACGAAGGGAACTTTCTGTGTGTTATGTTTAATGTTAATTTATATTTGTTGTGTATTACTGTGTATTCATATTTGTTACGATTAAACCGTTCTACATCCTACAAACTATAAAATAAATTAATGTTGAGAAATGTTTATGTTTCTCTACAGATAGATAACAATCATGTTTAAATAACGTTCTTAAAATAAAGCAATGCTTTATTTATTGTCAATTGTTCAGTAACTTTAGCTCTTATTAAGTACTCCTTATAAGTTTGTTGTAACAGGTTTTTGACATTACTAGCGTTTTTTTTCTTTGTAACCAACTATCTACAACACACACACACACACAGCTCTAGGGTCCTTGTAGAAACTTGGCTTCTTCTACCACAGCCTTCCATCTGTCTCTGTTACTTGCTTGGACAGTCCAGTTTCGCACTCTGAGTTGTTTGAGATCATTTGTTAGGTTGTCTTTCCACCTACTGCGTGGTCTACCCCTGGGGCGTCGTCCGTCAAGATCGTTCGTAAAAACTCTTCTGGCAATTCTTGTCTCGGGCATCCTCCATACGTGACCCAGCCATCTAATTCTTTGTCTTTTAACCCATCCTACCATGTCCTGTCCATCATTTAGCCTTACTACTTCATAATTCATTCGTGTTCGCTATTGGTTTAGTTCTCTATCAAAAACCGGTCCAAAGATCATTCTCAACACTTTTCGCTCGAACCTATTAAGTAGTTTCTCGCTTCTTTTTGTTAATGTCCAACGTTCACATCCATAACACACGACCGGTCTAATTAACGATTTGTACAGTCTGAGTTTGCATTTCTTAGATATATCTTTCGATTTCATAATATTTATTAGACCATATAGGCATCTGTTACCAGCTTTAATTCACGTTTCAATCTCTCTCTGCATATTGTTGTCATTAGTTAATATAGATCCGAGGTATTTAAATTCGTGTACCGTTTGGAAGTGGTTTCCTCCTATGTTTACCTGGGGTTGTAGCTGTTGTTGACCAAGGTGGATTCTCATAAATTTTGTTTTTCGGTCATTGACTTCGAGACCGCATTGTTGGCCCATTGGTTGCATTAATTTATAGATTTCTTCTATGTCCTCTGTTCTTCTCCCAATTATGCATACATCATCGGCGAAGGCTACTACTTGATGTCTTCTCGTGTAGATCGTTGCTCCCGGGTTTAAGTATGTCTCTTTAATTATTCGTTCTAGTACCAGGTTAAATAGTAGCGGCGAGAGAACATCGCCTTGTTTCAAGCCCCTTTTAACCTGAAATTCGTTGGTCATTTTGTTTCCAATTTTGCATTTACACTTGATTTCTGACATGGTCGCTTTAATTAGCCGAATGTATTTATTGGGTATTCTTAGTTGGTGTAGTGTTGCCCAAATTTGTTTGTGATAGATGCTATCGTAGGCCTTTGTATAGTCTACGTATAACTGGGCGATGTCAATATCAAATTCCCAGCATTTCTCAAGGATCTGTCTTACTGTAAAGATTTGGTCAGTGGTAGATCGTTCTTTCCTGAACCCTGCTTGATATTTCCTTATAAGTTGTTCTGCTAGGGGAGTTAATCTTGCATTTATCACATGTGTAAATACTTTGTATGTCATATTCAGTAGGCATCTACCCCTGTAATTCCCGCAGTCTAATTTATTACCCTGTTTATGTATTGGACACAGGATCCCGTATTTCCATTCATGAGCAACCAACTATCTACACTGTTATAAAAATGCAAATCCAATGTCTGCTCTGAACCATAAAGCAAAAAAAACAGACTATAGTTATATCTAATATCGGCCGTATGTTGTTCAACAGTTTTCATAATATCTAATACACAGAATTCCTTTTAAGCCTTTATTTTGGTTTAGACATGTGAAAATGTGATTAGTCAAAAAGCAACCAACGCGAACAACAACTACAGTTCGAACTACTACTAACACAGTAAAAACATAGTACCTACTAGCGTACATGGAAGTGTCTCGTATACATACATAATTATTCAGTGATCATTACAACACTCCCACTTAATGAACTAATTCAATCAACAATTATTTCAAACCTCTCTCGGACTTAACTCATACAAACTTGGTAAAAATTTCAGCTAATTGCACAGCACTAGATATATATTGTAGTGACTGCTCTACCAATTTTTAACTTGAATACCTATATAGTTTGAAATTCAATATAATTTTACTTATTAAAATCGATAGCGCCTTGAGACCCTTTTCAGGGTTGGTTCGATTATCTAGTTGCTTAAATTGAAATTTTATTCTAATAATGACTTTAAATTGTTTAATGACATGAACTCTCACCTTGCACTTCAAACAGTACTCTACTAATATTTTCAATCAAATATGACAAATATTAATTCTATTCACACCTTATTGATTCAATATTATACTGTAAGTGCTTGATTATAGTTTATTACAATTTTTAATTGTCTTTTATTTACTATAGTTTCAATAGGACAAACTAAAAACCCACCTTGAACTGCTCTCACTCTCCCTGCTTCAATGTCACCTCCAAGACAGTACTCCTCCTGATATTCACAGCCCGGATTTCCAGTTAGTCCTGCTGTGATGCACTGCTTACTGACAAACAGCTGTCAACTTGTCAAAACCTTGGCTGCTAGCAGGAATGGCCCTGTTCTACTTCACCAACGCTACTGTCACCTTCCAGAGCTTCCCTCGTTTTGACGGATTCACGACAAGTTTGCTAGTATCACAGATGATCCCTAATTAATATTCTTCTTCCTTAGCTCCTACTTTCGCAATCTCTGTCGTCAGTAACCAACAGAATCGCCTGAGTCCAGCAGTTCCTCTGCTATCCTCCGTTGACAGTACTCCTCAGTACTCCCTCAACAAATCCAGTAATTGACAACTTTCTAACCAATGTAACATTTTATCAATTGTATTATTCAAAATAAACCAATTCCATTCAAATCTTATTTTCTTCTTGCTTCTTCTGCTTGCTTGTATGTAGTTATACCACCTTCCAAATGTTATAATAATCTTCTTAATATTTCATTTAATTTTCACCTTGTAAATTTGTTTTAGCCCTTTTTTTTTAATACTTTTACCAACTAGCATATAATAAATAGGGTAATTTCTAAGTTTTTATTTAGACCGAAAAATTCTATTCAAAAGTACATTTTATTTTATAATTTGTTATTTTCTAATAATGATAACAAAATCTGCTTAGATCTTATGTTACAATTATTCATGCCTTCTACAAATTAAACTTATTTGAGTTCTACTTACTTCATCATTTTATTTTAATAGAAATTACATTTGTCATATGTAATATGAGCATGTATTTACCTTGTCACTTTTAAAACCACTATAGAATACTCAAGTGCTATACCTTTCAACTTAATTTGCATCAAAATCAAATTCTATTAATGACTTTCATTCAAACAGCCACTTCTATTTAAATTTTTCTAAGTTGATTGTATTGATCTCCCAAATTTTATATTTACATTAATCTTCATCCAAAACTGCTCTTTATGTATCCTAACATATTTTCTCAAATTAATAAACAACATTTATCCGCAAACGTCACAAAAGTGACAAGTTATTTGTCTTTATTGACAAGGTAAAAGTGTCACTTTATCTGCCTAAGCAGACAAAATAGCGACTTTTGCATACTTTATCTGCCTAAGCACACAAAATCGTTGCCCTCTTTCTTTCTATGTTTGTTCGTTATCTCCTCCGAAGATACTGGACCGATTAAATTGTATGATGGCTTAAAATTTTGCTAATTCTTAGACTTAGATCCGTAGGCCGGTTTTATTTTCAAAGAGTACGAAAAAGTTTTAATTTAAATAAACCTTTCAGCAGCGGATCGGAGCATCTGTCGCCGTGGTTTATGGTGTGACAGCTGCTGTGGCCGTGTGCTATTAGCTCGGGTGATTCAGTATGTTCATATATCATTACAGTAGCGCGTTATTTGAACAAGATCGGTTGGCGCAGCGGTACAGTGTTCGCCTGTCACGAGGGTGGCCTGGGTTCGATTCCCGGCCGATGCATCCTTTTTTATTTGAATTTATTTTAATGAAATTTACCTGAATACGTTTGCGGATAAAATAGTATATGTTATTCGGAGTAAAAGTGACTTTATGTGGCTTAGCTGAATTATTTGCCTCACTAACGTTCGGCTAAATAAACTTCAGCTTCGCCACATAAAGTATCACTTTTACTCCTAATAACATAATCTACTATTATTTTTAATTTTTTTCTTAATTTTCCTTTTAATATGAACAGCCAATAAAAGTTCCTAACATTCTCATTTAACACAACTTCATAACAATTATAAACCACTTTTATTTCCATAGAAACATATTTAACTTGTTGAAAAAATAACAACCTTTAGAATAATTACGTCTTTTTATGCAATGTATGGATAAATCATATGGAATCTTCGCCTGATTCGCCCATCTCTCTCATTTATTAACTCATACGTGTTATTGTTATTCTTTTCCTTTCTGTTTGCTACCCTGAGTTTCTTTACAATCACCATATCCCCTATTTTAAATTGCACCCGTTTTAATATTTTTTTATTTTGCTTCTCTTCGAATCTGTCGTGAATCTTCTTTAACCTTCTTCTAGTTCTTTCTAACAATTGCATTATTTCAACATTACTTTGTTCTGTCCTCCAAGGTCTAGCTGGTATTACTTGTTTACACAAAGTAATTGGACTAATCTCCGTTGTTGTATTCGGAACTTTATTTATAAAATTTTCCACTTCTGGTAAATATTGTACCCATTTATTAGGATTTTTATTTGTTAGTATTCTTAAATAGTTGATCACCTCTTTGATGTACCTTTCTGCAATATTACTCTGAGAATGTCTTATACTACAAAAACAAATCTTTATTCCCTTCCTATCCAAATTATTTATTAATCTTTCATTTCTGAAATATGTTGCATTGTCTGCTAATACCCTTCTTGGTTTACCTAATTGTTCTTGAAAATGTTCAATTGATTTAATAACATGTTTTGTATTACTGTTTTTCGCTGGATATAATTTTATAAATTTCAAAAATGCATCTACCATAATCAGAATATGCGTGTACACATACTGTCCTGTAACTAAATTTCCCAAGTAATCAATAGCTACCAGTTCCATCGGTTCACTTACTCTATACTTTAACAATATTCTGATTTTTAAAATTCTTTTCTTTCGCAAACTGACAAATTTGGCAAGTTTGTATTAATTGTTTGATTAATTTAATGTCATTTTTCATATAAAAACATTCACGAAACATTAACCAAGTTTTTCTTGCTCCACAATGTCCAAATATTGTATGAATTTCCTCAACAACTTCTAACATGTCTTCCCTACTTAAAACCATCAACTCTTTATTTTCCATGACCTTTACCAACAAGTTTTCTTTAATTTGATACTTTTTATAATTATTATCTTGACTTTGCAATACTAAATTTCTTAATTCTTGAATCTCTTCTAACGTCTGCTTGTTTAAAATTTCTTGTCTTGACAACCTTCCTTCCTCATAAATTTTCTCAATTCCAATTAAGATTTGTTTTGGTTTTTCATAGTTTAGTACATCTTTTCTACTTAAGAAATCTGCAACTACATTTAATCTTCCTGGTTTATGTTTAATATCAAATTCATATTGTTGTAAGTACAATGCTCATCTGTATAACCTACCATTATGAAAAGTTTTATTTTTCAAAAACGAAATTGCTGACTTATCCTTTTCAATATCGAATTTGTTTCCTGTTAAATAGAATTTAAGTTTGTTAATTGCAATTATGATCGCCAACATTTCTTTCTCAGCTATGGTGTATCTAATTTCATACCCTTTTAGTATTCTTGAAATAAAACATATTGGTACTTCTATCCCTTCTTGTATTTGTATGAACTCAGCTGCAATTGCTTGATCGGAAGCATCTGTACGAAGTACAAAATTTTCTTTAAAGTTTGGATATTTTAATAATAATCCTTCATGAAACCTCTGTTTGATCGTATTCAATGCTTTTTCTTGTTATTCGTTCCATATCCATTTAACATCCTTTGTTAATAACTGTACCAAAGGTAACGTCAACTCTGAGTAGTTATTTATAAACCTTTTATAATAATTGAAAACACCTAATAAACCTCTTAACTTCTTTAGATTCTTCGGACGAGGTAAATTCTTAATTTCCTCAAGAAGTTTCTCATTTATGGTGACTCCATTTTTACTTATTTCATATCCTAAGTATGTTACATGTTCTTGCATAAATTCACATTTTAAAAGATTCAATTATAACCCATCTTTATTTAATATTTCTATCACAATTTCTAAATGCTTTAAATGTTGTTGTTCGATTTCAGAAAACAATAAGATATCATCAATATAATGCACACAAAAGTCTTCAAATTAGTTTAATATTTTCTGCATTTCTCTAACAAGTGCACCCACCACATGATGTAAAAACACCAAATAGTACCTCTTTAAATTGAAAAATCTTTCCATCAATACTGAAACCTGCATACTTTCTCGACTCTTCATGCAATGGAATAAGCCAAAACGAATTCTTTAAACCTAACTTTGTAAGTATCTTTTTATCCCAAATTCTACTTAACAATCCATCAATAGTTTGTGGAGATTTATATTGTGGCTTTGTTATTTGATTAATTCTGCGTGCATCTAAACATAAGCGAAGCGAACCATCACGTTTCCTAACAACTACTAAAGGATTGATAAAATTACTTCTTGAAGATTCAAATACTCCATCTTTTACCATTTTCTGTATTTCTTTCTTAACTTGTCCTCTTAATGCAAAAGGAATAGGATAAGATTTGCTATTAAAACTTTTTGATTCGTCAACCTGCAACCTGTGAATGTATTTTTGTGCTTTTCCTACTTCTTCATTAATAATCTCTTATTTCTGTTAATTATTTCTAATATTCGGCCCTGAAATTGTATATTCTTCTCACCTATTTTTAACTCATTCAACAATACCCCTTTATCATTATAATTGCCTTTTACTAGCCTCACGTTTGGGCCGCCATATTTTTATGTAGTGACTGCTGTACCGATTTTTAACTTGAATTATATAGTTTGAAATTCAATATAATTTTACTTATTAAAATCGATAGCGCCTTGAGACGCTTTTCAAGGTTGGTTCGATTATCTAGTTGCTTATTAATTAAAATTTTATTCTAATAATGACTTCAAATTGTTTAATAATATGAACTGTCAACTTGCACGTCAAACAGTACAAATATTAATTCTATTCACATCTTATTGACTCAATATTATACAGTAAGTACTTGATTATAGTTTATTACACTTTTTTAGTTGTCTTTTATTTACTATAGTTTCAATAGGACAAACTAAAAACCCACCTTGAACTGCTCTCACTCTCCCTGCTTCAATGTCACCTCCAAGACAGTACTCCTCCTGATATTCACAGCCCGGATTTCCAGTTAGTCCTGCTGTGATGCACTGCTTACTGACAAACAGCTGTCAACTTGTCAAAACCTTGGCTGCTAGCAAGAATGGCCCCGTTCTACTCCACCAACGCTACTGTCACCTTCCAGAGCTTCCCTCGTTTTGACGGCTTCACGACAAGTTTGCTACTATCACAGAAGATCCCTAATTAATATTCTTCTTTATAAGCTCCTACTTTCGCAATCTCTGTCGTCAGTAACCAACAGAATCGCCTAAGTCATTAGTTTCTCTGCTATCCTCCGTTGACAGATCCACACGTTCTCAGTACTCCCTCAACAAATCCAGTAATTGACAACTTTCTAACCAATGTAACTTTTTATCAATTGTATTATTCAAAATAAACCAATTCCATTCAAATCTTATTTTCTTCTTGCTTCTTCTGCTTGCTTGTATCTAGTTATACCACCTTCCAAATTCACTTCAGTTACTGTTATAGTAATCTTCTTAATATTTTATTTAATTTTCACCTCGTAAATTTGTTTTAGCCCTTTTTTAAATATTTTCACCAACTAGCATATACTAAATAGGGTAATTTCTAAGTTTTTATTTAGACCGAAAAATTCTATTCAAAAGTAGATTTTATTTTATAATTTGTTATTTTCTAATAATGATAACAAAATCTACTTAGATCCTATGTTACAATTATTCATGCCTTCTACAAATTAAACTTATTTGAGTTCTACTTACTTCATCATTTTATTTCAATAGAAATTACATTTGTCATATGTAATATGAGCATGTATTTACCTTATCACTTTTAAAACCACTATAGAATACTCACGTGCTATACCTTTCAACTTAATTTGCATCAAAATCAAATTCTATTAAAGACTTTCATTCAAACAGCCACTTCTATTTAGATTTTTCTAAGTTGATTGTATTGATCTCTCAAATTTTATATTTACATTAATCTTCATCCAAAACTGCTCTTTATGTATCCTAACATATTTTCTCAAATTAATAAAAAATATTCAAAATAAACAACATTTATTTTTAATTTTTTTCTTAATTTCCCTTTTAATATGAATAGCCAATAAAAGTTCCTAACATTTTCATTTAACATAACTTTATAACAATTATAAACCGCTTTTATTTCCATAGAAACATATTTAACTTGTTGAAAAAATAACAACATTTACAATAATTACGTCTTTTTATGCAATGTATGGATAAATCATATGGAATCTTCCCCTTATTCGTCAGTAGTATGCTACCCACCACTAAGTGGATTAAGTGTTCAATTAAATTAATCGAGGCTGTCAATCAAACGATTAATTAAATCCACGAATTAAATCCGCGGATTGACCCAATTAATGTCGCGGATTGACCTAATTATTTTTGATGTGTGCTACTGATTAAATTACGCATTAGCTTCCGATTAAATTACGCATTAGATTTTTTATTTTCTTCCGGAATTACGCGGCGGCCATTTTTAATTTTCGCCGGAATATTTCCGGAATATTTGAAATTTGAATTTTTCCGATTTTTTTTCTAAGTTCCATTATTTGAATTTTAAACTTCCCGGGTGTCAGCCATCTTGGTTTTCTGCGGGCGCACTTCTAGCGGAAATATTTGAATTTCAAACTGTTAAATCTTCCGTCTCCCTCATCGAAGCTGCTCTCACAGGATGGATTTTTATATTTAAAAAATCTCGGCCTGGCGCGGATTTGAACCCGAGTTGCCTGGCCAGTACCCCTTACACCTAACCCCTAGACTAAAGAGGTGTCTTAGAAATTTAAGGTTTGAGCAGTGTGCCATTCCGCTTGAGTACCGATATGCTGTCATATTATAAAATTATTTATTTCCTGAAAATTATAATTAATAACAGATGAACTGCATTGTGCATAATCTAGAACCATAGTAATATTTTTAAAAGACGTCTTCGTAAGTGTTTTATTTTATCAATAACTTGTTTTAAAGTTTTGACGTCATTGCATAGCGGGCTGTAAATTTTAATCGACAAAATGCATTGTTACCGGGGGATTGCGTCTGCTGGAGTTTAGACATTAAAAGGTCTCAATTAATATTATTAAATTATTTATAAAACCGAGGCTATTATCCATTTTTCATATTTGAAATGCTAGAATATGATTAATTTTATGCTGCTATGCGTAATTACAAAAGACATTATAGCCCCGAGGAGGCTTTCTATTTTGTCATCCTCAAATGGCCTAACAGGTCGTTGCCTGTCGGCGTTCAGCTCTTTGGTGTTCGTCACGGAATACGATAACATGAACAAGAAGATAATACGTATTGCTTGAATAAGAAGGAGATAAACATAAAATGCGTAATTATTCGCAATGGTTTTTGCCCCGGGCGCGTTTTCAGTTAACTTGATTGTTAGCACAGACAATGGAATTTGCTATGATATCACCGAATCTGCAGGGGTCATCTTGTCTACGCTCATCTCGTCCGCATTTATTTAATTTAAAAAAAGCTTTTTGGGGTGGCCCAAGTCGGATTTGAACCCTAGCCACATGTGAATAATTATTTTAAATCGCGAAAAGTGTTGAGTAAATAAATGCAACGTATTATAAATACGTAAAACTTTTAGTTATTGTGCGTTTATAAGATGGGTCTTTTGACAAAATGGAAGAATCAAACTGTGCTATTGTAAATGTACAGATTTTTCACGGTCAATTTGTATATAACAACTTAATGTAAATTGGTAATTTAGAACATTTTAACGAAAACAGCGACTTCTTTCGGAATAAACTGTTTCTTCTCACCACGGAACCTTTGCAGATCTATGAATGCACTGACCATACTGACGAAATGTTTGAGAATGACTAAATTTTAAAAATTGTTGTTGGATTTTCGATATAATGTTACAATTTTTACATCGCTTCACATAAAATTCTACAAAATAGCTATTTTTGTATTAAGGGCGTGAAGGAGGCGATTTTGGCCCGCGGCGGAATTATAAGCCAGAGGCCCGAAGGGCCGAAGGATTATAAAACGCCAAAGGGCCAAAATCGCCGTTCACGCCCGAAATGCAAACAAGATTTTTTGTAAAATCCACCATAAAGCTTTAAAAAATAAATGGCACGATTCGTTCTCAAAAATCAAATTGTTGTTGGTTGCCAATGTGATGCTGGTTTTTTAGGCCTTAGGGCGCAAAAGGCATTATTTACGCCCGCAAATAATTTTTAGGCATTAGGGCGCAAACGGCACTATTTACGCCCGCAAATTAATGCATAAATGACCATATTTTAGTACGATTTTACAAAAACAATATTTTTATACAACTTTTATTGAAAAAATAGTAAAATTTTACGAAAATACGTCTGTGTTGACAACAAATTAAAATAAATTTGAATAAAAGCACGCAAAAATTACGAAAAGACGTATGTGTTGACGACAAATTAAAATAAATTTGAATAAAAGCACGCAATTCGTTGAAAAAAAATGTTCTGACACCATCATATAGGTAAAAAAGCCGGGTTGCGTTGCTCTCAGCTACCGCGTTTCGGCTACTTTTCAAGGTCGACCATGTAGGCTTGCAGACTTCGGCTCCCCACGTCGTCTAACTTTTTATATCGCGATGAGAAATTCAATTTTAGTAGAGAGAAATAATAAATCGGTAAAAAACATTTTATTGTTTTGCAAGATGAAAAATTACAAAAATTCGTACAATTTACACGCTATAAGAATGGTTGTCTTCTTAACCCTATTGCACAATATTTGCAGTGCTAGATTTCCACCAATCAGAATACTTGCTTGTGACGTAATGTTCTAAAATTAAAATTTGTCCGCTACCTCCGGATGTATATATAGAGGCTTAGTAGTTCTAGCAGATCATTACGTCGAGGTAGCTCAAAAAATAAACATGCCTTACTCCAAAGTGTATAACCTTCCACAGCTTTTTGGGAACAAAATTAAACCAACCAACGAACGGTTCGGATTGTGGTTATTGGTAGAAAACCTGGACAATCTAATTACCGATGTAGGGGACATTATCTACACGGACGGCGAGACACTTCTCCGTAGCAAAAATTTAAATCAGCCTACAGCGATTACGGAACCGTTTTGTGACAACATTATGGTAGTTAAAATATGTGACCAAGCAGACTGCGAAGAGAGTTTAGGGAAGAGGCGTTCCATACTTCTAAAGAAGGAGATGTGCAGTGCATATAACAACTATTTACGTGGAAAATTCTCTAAGTTTGTTTCTGCTAGACATGGCGTCAAAGCAAAACTACCATTTTTCCTTAACGGGGGTAGCAGCGCAAGGACACAAAAAATTTCTGATCAAATCGGAAGGGAAGGAATGGAAAAAAATCGCAAGGAAATATGAAAATCCAGTTGCTATCCCGTACAAAGTAGAGCTGGCGGATGTTAAAGTGGGAACTCTGTTGGATGAACTACCTGGAATATTGAAACAGCTCCAAGTTGACGACTTCTACCTTATGGATTTGGATATAACACAACACTTTGCTGGCATTTTTAACAAGATGGATATGTGAGACTACTTAATGACTAATCACAACTTTTGCTTCCAAGGAGAGTACCAGGAAAATTGCAATGTGATTGTAGACAACGATAAAACAGTAGGGATTGACTGTCTAACATGGATGAACTCGAATTGCAGAATTAAGATATATAACAAATTTATTTGCCAAATTACAAGTCCAGGTGTTAACAAGACAATCAGAAACCATATTATTGATTTTATCAAATGTCCAGATGCACGCTTAAAAGAAACATTTATGTCTTCGTTGGCTAGAGAGCACGGAATTACAAGATTGGAAGCAACAATATACAATTACAAGATAGGTAATGTATTCGACTCTCTGGAGGACTGTTTAAGTGTCTTGGACAGTAACAAGCAGTATTTACAAGATGCACCGTTTTATTCTGTGCCAATCGCTTCTATGTGGATCAAGTTAACAGATAGTGTACAAAAAAGCTGTTGTGTTGTGTTTAACAATGTTTTACAATATGTGTTCTGGGGCAATAAAAATACAAGAAAGTTGACCGGGATGCAAATCACACTGCCAGATAAACAAGAACAGCGCGAGAAAATGATAAACTACGTCCTTTCCGCCTGCAGTTTTAACTATTTACCAGTTAATTATTTAGAAATTGTAGACAGCGACGCACACGAGGATAACATAAACATAATACAAAAGTGCTATATTAAGGCTGGGGAAACCTTCTTTTCCAAATCCACAACACTGTTCTCTACGATAGCACCGAATGTAAATATTACTGCCTTGGGATTGGTTGATACGAATAACGTCATTCCGCAGGTCTTAAGAAAAAGAACTAACATAAAAAGCAGGCTTACTCCATATCCACTTAAAGTAATAACTCCACTATCGGCTGTCCATGAATTAAGTGCAAGAAAGCGAAAATTGGAGCTGGAAGAAATAGAAATAAAAAAAAGAAAACTCGATTATTTAGCGGAAACAAACTCGATAAAAGAAGAATACAAAAATTTGCTGTCAAAAGAACAGAAAGTAAAAGAAACGGAGGATAGACTGTGCAGTTACTTTAATCAAAACCCTTGGAGCAATCGCGATACAACTGGGCTATACAAGATTTCCGCATTTATGGTAAATACTAGGGGAAAATTTCCGACGGTTGGTGTTCTAGCAGAAAAAGATGGAAGCAAAAGTGTATACTTCTTAAAAGGGTGTTTTAAACGACATCTTATAGATATGTACGCCGATAACAAAGAGAAACTTAGAGAACAGGGATACATTTGTATTCCATTTAATGGATTATATATTGTATGTTTGCCAACAGAAGAACCGTTTATAAAATTTAAAACTAATGGAGTTTCTACGTTTAATGGTCACTCATTCCCCAAAGTAGAGGAAGTTGAATTTTACAGCGGAGAATGGCGAGATCCAGATCGATTAATATACAATCAAGAAGATATGGATCAAATTACTAATATCAGCATGCAGCAACTAATAGGCAGGTTTAAGATTACACAATGCCATCGTTTGGAGGAACTCCAGGAAGGAGCAGAATTAGTTATAACTGGAATTAAACACATAAATTACAGAAACAAAAATCGTTATATTTTACAGTTCGAAAATGTAAAACAGTTGTACGTATCTAATTACTGGTTCGAAAAAGAAATACATGATTTAGATTTAGACTTAAATTATAGAATAAAAATTAAATTGGATAGAATTAAGACTACCGTAAGTAAACATAAAGAACGAGTTGTGTTCTGCGTGTAAATTGTACGAATTTTTGTAATTTTTCATCTTGCAAAACAATAAAATGTTTTTTACCGATTTATTATTTCTCTCTACTAAAATTGAATTTCTCATCGCAATATAAAAAGTTAGACGACGTGGGGAGCCGAAGTCTGCAAGCCTACATGGTCGACCTTGAAAAGTAGCCGAAACACGGTAGCTGAGAGCAACGCAACCCGGCTTTTTTACCTATATGATGTCAGTTTTTGTAAAAATTTATGTGAGATAATGTGTAATTGGGTGATTTTTATAAAATTTTCATCGTGTGTTAAATTAAAATGTCATTTTTTGTATAATTTATGTGACATGATGTCGATTTTTGTAAAAATTTATGTGAGATGATGTGTAATGCGTGATTTTTGTTCAATTTTGAGTTAATTTTCATAATAAAAATAAACAATGAGCCTACGTAACTAAAATTTTGCTTGTCGAGATGCTTGTGGTAGAAGATTTTTCAATGAAATTGTGTGTTTTGATGGTGTCAGAACGTTTTTTTTCAACGAATTGCGTGCTTTTATTCAAATTTATTTTAATTTGTCGTCAACACATACGTCTTTTTGTAATTTTTGCGTGCTTTTATTCAAATTTATTTTAATTTGTTGTCAACACAGACGTATTTTCGTAAAATTTTACTATTTTTTCAATGAAAGTTGTATAAAAATATTGTTTTTGTAGAATTTTATGTGAAGCGATGTAAAAATTGTAACATTATATCGAAAATCCAACAACAATTTTTAAAATTTAGTCATTCTCAAACATTTCGTCAGTATGCTCAGTGCATTCATAGATCTGCAAGGGTTCCGTGGTGAGAAGAAACAGTTTATTCCGAAAGAAGTCGCTGTTTTCGTTAAAATGTTCTAAATTACCAATTTACATTAAGTTGTAACCAAATAAGTTCGTGCGGTTTTTGTATACAGCAGAGTGCATGAATATTTGTTACGTTGGTGATCGGTGGCACTTGTTTGTTATCTGTCATTTACTTTAGTATGAATCCTTCTTTTATCGGATACATACACATTTGGTGGCAATTGTTTTATTCCTAGTTTTAAATAGTTGAAAATTGCAACGAATGAGGCTTTAATTCGAAGTTGTTTACTCTATGAGCTCAAACTCGTTACCAAAGCTGCAGTGGCGGCGCTAAAAATATATACCGCATTCGGAGATGATGCCGTAAGTGATCTAACAGCAGAAAAGTGGTTCAAGAAATTTTCTTTGGGAGATCTCAGCTTGACCGATGAAACACGCTCTGGGAGACCGAAGATCATTAACAAAGAGGATATGCAACAGGCTGTGGAGGCAAATGCCAGGACAACGTGCCTAGAGCTTGCAGAAAGGTTCAATGTGAGTGATGAAATCATTCGTTTGCACCTTCATCAGCTAGGAAAGACGTGGAAGTTAAGCAAATGAGTCCCACATGAATTGTCAAATGATAACAAATTAAGTCGTCTTACCATTTATTCGGCAAACATTTCACGCAACGATAATGAACCTTTTCTTAATCGGTTGTTAACCTACGACGAAAAGTGGATATTGTACTCAAATTCTAAGCGTTCGTATCATTGGTTGCCGCCTACTGATTCGGTACCACACACTCCCAAGGCTTCCTTGCATCCAAATAAGATTTTATTGTGTGTTTGGTGGACAGCAACCGAAATTGTCCATTATGAGCTTTTAAAAATGGTCAAACCATCACTGTTAACTTGTATTGTGAACAGCTTCAGCGAGTACAAGCAGCACTTATCCAAAAGCAGCCTTCTTTGATCAATCGAAAGAAAGTGGTAATCTTACAGGATAACGCCAGGCCGCATACCGCAAGAGTGACCCGGGAAAAAAATTGCGAACTTTACTAGTAAACGTTACCACACCGTTTATAGTCGCCTGACATTTCGCCAAGTGATTACCATCATTTCTTGTCTTTTGACAACTGTATGAGGCATATGCAGTTCATAACTCGAGTTGATGTAATAAATGCAGTCCGTCAATTTTTTTATTCAAAATCCATAAAGTTCTACAATACTGGCATATAAAAATTGGTGTCACGTTGGCAAAATGTCATTGAGTGTGATGGTAATTACTTCGATGAATAATAGTGTATTATTGTTTCTTAATAAATATTTATATTTTACCATAAAAAAACGCACGAACTTATTTGGTTACCTGATATATACAAATTGACCGTAAAAAATCTGTACATTTACAATAGCACAGTTTGATTCTTCCATTTTGTCAAAAGACCCATCTTATAAACGCACAATAACTAAAAGTTTTACGTATTTATAATACGTTGCATTTATTTACTCAACACTTTTCGCGATTTAAAATAATTATTCACATGTGGCTAGGGTTCAAATCCGACTTGGGCCACCCCAAAAAGCTTTTTTTAAATTAAATAAATGCGGACGAGATGAGCGTAGACAAGATGACCCCTGCAGATTCGGTGATATCATAGCAAATTCCATTGTCTGTGCTAACAATCAAGTTAACTGAAAACGCGCCCGGGGCAAAAACCATTGCGAATAATTACGCATTTTATGTTTATCTCTTTCTTATTCAAGCAATACCTATTATCTTCTTGTTCATGTTATCGTATTCCGTGACGAACACCAAAGAGCTGAACGCCGACAGGCAACGACCTGTTAGGCCATTTGAGGATGACAAAATAGAAAGCCTCCTCGGGGCTATAATGTCTTTTGTAATTACGCATAGCAGCATAAAATTAATCATATTCTAGCAATTCAAATATGAAAAATGGATAATAGCCTCGGTTTTATAAATAATTTAATAATATTAATTGAGACCTTTTAAAGTCTAAACTCCAGCAGACGCAATCCCCAGGTAACAATGCATTTTGTCGATTAAAATTTACAGCCCGCTATGCAATGACGTCAAAACTTTAAAACAAGTTATTGATAAAATAAAACACTTACGAAGACGTCCTTTAAAAATATTACTATGGTTCTAAATTATGCACAATGCAGTTCATCTGTTATTAATTATAATTTTCAGGAAATAAATAATTTTATAATATGACAGCATAGCGGTACTCAAGCGGAATGGCACACTGCTCAAACCTTAAATTTCTAAGACACCTCTCTAGTCTAGGGGGTTAGGTGTAGGGGGTACTGGCCAAGCAACTCGGGTTCAAATCCGCGCCAGGCCGAGATTTTTTAAATATAAAAATCCATCCTGTGAGAGCAGCTTCGATGAGGGAGACGGAAGATTTAACAGTTTGAAATTCAAATATTTCCGCTAGAAGTGCGCGCGCAGAAAACCAAGATGCTGACACCCGGGAAGTTTAAAATTCAAATAATGGAACTTAGAAAAAAAATCGGAAAAATTCAAATTTCAAATATTCCCGCGAAAATTAAAAATGACCGCCGCGTAATTCCGGAAGAAAATAAAAAATCTAATGCGTAATTTAATCGGAAGCTAATACGTAATTTAATCAGTAGCACACATCAAAAATAATTAGGTCAATCCGCGACATTAATTGGGTCAATCCGCGGATTTAATTAATCGTTTGATTGACAGCCTCGATTAATTTAATTGAACACTTAATCCAATTAGTGGTGGGTAGCATACTACTTTCGTCCATCTCTCTTATTTACTAACTCATACGTGTTATTGTTATTAAATATTTTATATATTTTATAAGGTCCTTCATATGCATATAAAGGTTTTGCACATATCTTTTCCTTTCTGTTTGCTACCCTGAGTTTCTTTACAATCACCATATCCCCTATTTTAAATTGCACCCGTTTTAATATCTTTTTATTTTGCTTCTCTTAGTATCTGTCGTGAATGTTCTTTAACCTTCTTCTAGTTCTTTCTAACAATTGCATTATTTCAACATTACTTTGTTCTGTCCTCCAATGTTTAGCTGGTATTACTTGTTTACACAAAGTAATTGGACTAATCTCCGTTGTTGTATTCGGAACATTATTTATAAAACTTTCCACTTCTGGTAA